>CAUYON010086437.1:0-20137 GCA_963573935.1 Arctocebus calabarensis | reverse complement strand
GGACACAGTCCATTCATGGAATTGAGGCCTAGGAAATTCACATGAAATTGACCTAGGCATAGGAAATGGGGGTTCCACATTTAGTCCTAAGTGTAAAGTGAAGGAGACACCAAGGCACAGGTGTCTCCTGGGCAGTTGTCTGGCCTTTTCGGCTATTGGAGCCTCCGGTGGGGGGCATCCATATTCTTAATTCTATTTCTGTCATTTCAACAGTTTCTCTATGGATGATGTTTTCAGCTGTATCTCCCTTGTAATCTTTAGGGGAAGTTGATCTGCTCCGATTTTTCATGTTGCTGGGGTTCTTCTGCTGGTTCCTCCTCATATGTATTATCAATTTATTTATATGTTTATTATACTTTTTAAAGCTGAAATGTTAGGCTGTCCTTAAACAGTTAATGAGAGATAATCTAATTGGGGACCCTTAGACAGCACCTCAGAGACCTGTTTGGCAACTAAAACTAAAACTGGTGGGCTGAAATCAGTTCTGGAGGTCCTAAGATGTGAAACTCACCACCCCTTCACTTCTGACTATTGAAATGAGTTGGAATTTTTTTTTTCATTAATTTTATAGCTGTGTACATTAATGCAATCATGGGATACAATGTGCTGGTTTTATATGCAATTTGAAATATTTTCATCAAACTGGTTAACATAGCTTTCATGGCATTTTCTTAGTTATTGTGTTCAGACATTTATATTCTACATTTAGTAAGTTTCACCTGTACCCTTCTAAGATGCACCGTAGGTGTGGTTCCACCAATTACACTCCCTCCACCCATCTCCCCCCCTCTGCTCCCCTCCCTTGCCTCTTTCCCCATATTCTTGTGCTATAATTAGGTTATAGCTTTCATCTGAAAGCTATAAATTAGTTTCATAGTGGGGCTGAGTACATTAGATACTTTTTCCAAAAAAGCATTCTTTGGATACTTTGCTAAGAAGAATATTTTCCAGCTCCATCCATGTAAACATGAAAGAGGTAAAGTCTCCATCTTTTTTTAAGGCTGCATAATATTCCATGGCGTACATATATCACAATTTGTTAATCCATTACTGGATCGATGGGCACTTGGGCTTCTTCCACAACTTAGCAATTAAGAATTGGGCTGCAATAAACATTCTGATACAAATCTTTGTTATAATGTGATTTTTGGTCTTCTGGATGTATATCTAGTAGAGGAATTATGGGATCGAATGGCAATTCTATTTTTAGATCTCTAAGTATTCTCCAAACGTCTTTCCAAAAGGAACGTATTAGTTTGCATTCCCACCAGCAATGTAGAAGTGTTCCCTGTTCTCCACATCCACGCCAAAATCTCTGGTTTGGGGATTTTGTTATGTGGGCTAATCTTACTGGAGTTAGATGATATCTCAAAGTAGTTTTGATTTGGATTTCTCTGATGATTAAGGATGATGAGCATTTTTCCATGTGTCTGTAGGCCGTGACCCTGTCTTCTTCAGAGAAGTTTCTCTTCAGGTCCCTTGCCCACCCTGAGATAGAATTTATATCTGTGGCCCTTCCCACATACAGCCTTCCAAAACCCCCTTGCAGGGCTGCAGTAGGAGACACTCTGATGGCCACCCCTGCGTTCTTCAAGTTGAATGGTATAATGCTGGGGGCAGACTTCCTGGTACTCCTAAGCTGGGGATGTCTACTTGTTATTGTGCCAATGACTTCTTTCCTAGTATCAGCCTACCCTCGACCCATTTTAAAAGGGCTGTGGTTTTTCGCCCAAGTCCCTACTACAATAGATTTCAACAGCTTTGGCCCCTGCTGGCAACTGGGATTGGGGAATCTGTGGGCCACTCAACTGTTCCCACCAAAATTTCTGCTCCTCTGCATCAACACCCCTCGTGTAAACAAATTCAAAACACTGTGTTTTGTTTTGTTTTGTTTGCCAAAGTTCTGTCCACAACATAATGGACACTGCAATCCTTACCTGCAGGTGGGATAGGGGAACCCTGGCCTGCCATCTGCTTTCTGGACCTTCCCAGGGTGAGCCTGCCTGAGGCTAGGCCTGTATCTCTCCAAGTCGGCAGGAGGAAAGCCAGGAAGGCCAAATTGCAGGAAGCAGCCACCAGGTACAGATGCCATGCCGAGTAGACCGACTCTAGATGGCAGGGAAAAAGTATTCACCAGCACGAAAGACACCCAGGAGGGACCCTGCCTTACCAAAATCCGTACAGCCAAGCCACAATTTCTTTTCTCAGCAGAGGGCGGAGTGCACCAGACCACATGATGCAGAGGTCCCTTAGACGTCTTGCCAGACATTTTGGGAGGCAGGACCTGTCTCCCTTTCCCCCAGTGACCAGTTAAAGATCTGGTCAGTTATGGTGAGAGAGAAAATGGCTTCTGTGAACCCTACTTCCTGGTCAGGAATTCCTTCACCTTTCTGGGGGTAGGGCAGATCCTCCAGGCTTCATGGGCTATCCAGGCTAGTACACTGCCTCACCCAGGTGTTGGGAAGTTGACTTCTTAAAGAGGCAGTCTGTTGGGCAACCAAAGAGAGGGGGGATGGGCTGTGGGTGTAAGGCAGTGGAGATGTATGTAATTTGTTTACTTTTTTGTCTGGCAGGGTGGATATCCAGAGGATGGAAATTCCTAGGTGCAGAAAAACTGGGGCTTTATGCCTCTCTTGCATGGGATGAAAAATCCTGTGTTTGCTGCTCTGTTCAAGCCTGCATCAGGGGAAGGGCCCTCCTGACCCTCTGTTCAGTACCGGGCTCCTTCAGTCTAGCTTTGTATCTGTTTCTCTGTCCTCTTCCTTCCTCTTTCTCCTCTTTATTTTTCCATGGGGATGTTGAGCATCTTGATTTCTTCACTTTGTGTTCAACCTCCCAACTTCAACTGCTTGAATTCACTTCAGTCAAATTTTTCTCCCTCTGGACCAGAGCTTCTGCCAAAAGCTGCCTCTAGTTGACCATCTTGCCCCCTCCCCCCCCACATTGATCTGTTTTTAAATTCTCTTAATTTTTTCTCTATCACCTCCATTCTGCTGTTTAACTCATCCTTTTCTTTTTGAGACAGAGTTTCACTTTGTCACTCTTGGTAGAGTACTATGGCGTCATAGCTCACAGCAGGCTCAAACTCCTGGGTTTAAGCAATTCTCTTGCCTCAGCCTTCCAAGTAGCTGGGATTACAGGTGCCCGTCAGAACACTGAGCTATTTTTAGAGATGAGGTCTTGCTCTGGTTCAGGCTGGTCTCGATCCTGTGAGATAAGGCAATCCACCCACCTCGGCCTCCTAAGTGCTGGGATTACAGGTGTGAGCCACTGCGTCTGGCCTTATTGTTTTTTTTTTAAGATATATTTTTCAGTTCTAAAATTGCCATTTGGGTTCTTTTTTATATAGTTTCTGTTTTTCTCTTGAGAGCTTCTGCTTTTCTATTCATTTCAAGACTGTTCATCCTTGGTTCATGGAACACGGTTATGATAGTTACTTCAAAGTCTTTCCTAATTCCAAAATTTCGATCATTCTGGTGTTGGCATCTTTTATTCTCCTTTCCCTGGAGAATTGGTTCTGTTTCCTTGTATATTCAGTAATTTTAGATAAATTTATGGAAATATTGACCATTATGTTGTAAGACTGTATTTCCATACAGTGGAGGATCCTGTTAAGATCGCCTTGAGAATGGCAATAGATTTCATTGCAATTTCAGCATCATTGGGTGAGATCTCAAGTTTTGTCTCACCTTTTGTGAGCAGCAGTTCAAATTTCATCTTAGGATCAATGCTATTCGTTTTACTGTCCTACTCAATGTGACACTTAGGAGTTTGTGTGGGGCTTAGGGGTAAACCACTTCTATCATTAACTCAGTTCTCATAAACTTTACTTCTTTGGGTCTGTGTTGCTCATGCAAAGCTGGCTTGTGAAGAGTCCAGGATTTGTGTCAGTTCATACACTGAATTAGAGGAATTCCTTTTCCCAGCTCTCTCCTCTCCAAGATTTCCTTCACACTCTCTGGCTCCCAAAGTCCCTTTTCTCCATTCCTCTGGCCAGAAAAATAGGCTTCTTTTAGAGTTTTAATCTTCCCCTCACCTGTAGCATCACCCAGTTCTAAGTCACTGGAACCATCTTCAAGGTAAAGCAGCAAGAGGTAAAGAGAAAAAAATGATGTGGATGCTTCCAATAGTCCTCACATACAGGGACCTCCTGATTTTATTAGTTAGAGAAACAAGATTTAGATACCTGAACCACCCTGATGCTGTCACCATAGCAATGCAGAACTGTGACTGTGGCTAGCCTCAAGACAAAACCAGGAGAGAAGAAAAGGAAAAGATAGGCTTCATGGTAGTGCACAGCTATGATTTAATAATAAAAAAAGGTACAGGTGAAACTTAGTAAATGCAGAATACAAATGTCTTCATATAATAACTAAGAAAATGCCATGAAGTCTATGTTGAACAGTTTGGATGAAATATTTCAGATTGTATATGAAACCAGCACATTGTACCCCTTGATTGCACTAATGTACACAGCTATGATTTAATAATAAAAAAAAGGAAAAGATTCCTCTGAAACCTCTAACTCTCTGGGTTTCTTTTCTCCAGTCCTTTGACAAGGAAAAGTAGGATTTCTATTGAAGTTTTAGGTGCTCACTCCCACCTCAAAGTTCTGTGACTCAGGCCACCAAGCCACCCTCACATCAAGTCAGGAAATAGAAGAGAAAAAAAAAAAAGAGAAACAGCAATCTTACTGGTATTGATCCTTCTTCAAGTTTTGACTTCCCTCTCTTATCCACTTGCCATTGTTCAGTTTTCAGAGTCCTATGGTAATTATTTTATGTATTCTGTCCAGAGTTTTCAGATATAATTGATGGGAGAGATAAACTAAGTGGCGTACTCCACTTTGGCTGGTCCTGGAAGTTCTGGGAGTTTTGTGTGTTCATGTGAGTGCATGTGTCTCTGTGTGTGATATTTATGATATAGTAATGATTTAGATTAGATATTTATGATATTGAAATTATTCACATTGAATGAGGTCACCACCAAAGGAATGAGTTTAGATACATAAGAAAAAGAAAAGAGGCCCAGGAACTGAGGCCTGGAGTATTGCAACAGTTAGAGGTCAGAGAACTAAGGAAGAATGAGACAGAATGACCAGGGACAGAATGAAAAGATCCAAAAGCCAAAGAGCCAAAGAGCTGAGTGTCTTGGTTTCCAGGAAGAGTGTTTCAAGGAACAGAGAGTGGCTCCCTGGGTCAAATGCTGCCAATTAGTAATACAAAGACTGAGAATTTATCTTTGAATAATTCTTAAGGTTGTGTAGGGAATTAAGTGAGATGATGCATAGAACAGCTCAGCCTGTACCAAAGAAGTAGAAAGCATTCTGAAGTTCTTGAGTGTCCCTCATCCTTGCCTTTGTCCATTTTGTTTCTTCACCTGGTATGCTCTCCTCCACTTAGCCATGGTATGAACCATCTTGGATCCCACCTGTTCTCTGAAAACTTTTCTGAGTACTCTACATCTCAGGGACTTTTCTCTCTTCTGGGTCCCCTGATTCCTGCCAGGCAGGCAACATGATGTGCGGAAGCTTGCTCCAGCATGAGGCTGCCTGCCCTTGAATTACAAGCAGGATGAACTTAGGGAAACTACTTAAGCAATCTGAGCCTCTATTTTCTAATCTTTAAAATCAGGATAAACATAACTGTTTATCATCTGCACTGCTATGACAAATAAATAATATATGTAAAACCTTTGGGGTTCAGGTAACAGTGGTCCTTTCTCCTCTTTCCTGCTGTGCACCTTAGCATCATCTCATTGATGCTAGTCTGTTCTTACCAATAAGTGTCATTACGGTTAAGGTTGTGCCTTGGTATTCCTTTCTGCTCCCTATTGCATCATTCATGCCAATGGGTTCCACAAGTGCTTGAATGGCATCACAAGTATTTTCTAATCAAGGGTATGAATTATAATCTGTCAAGAAGAGGGGATGTGTGGTTTGCAAGTACCAAGTCACCAGGAATACTTAGCATGTCTGGACCATTTCACAGAGTATGTCTGAAATGGAAGATATTTCTTTCTATGTAGGCATCTTTCATCTAAGGAAGTTTGAATCTTGTTTTGATAGTGACAATTACACATTCTGAAATTTCAAATACCAAGGGAATGGAAGACATAAGGTGGGTTAAAAATAATAATGGAATATAGAAAATGAATTTCAGCAAAACTAAAGCAAGCGGGTTTGGAAGAACTTGGTGGCTGAGGCATTATGAGGTGGTAGAGCACTGGTTAGACAATCAGAAGTTGGTGACTCTGGTTTCATTTTTGTTCCTCACCACTTGGGTGATTTTGACTGAGTCAATAAACCACTTCCCACACACAGCATAGTCTCTTTTCTGGAATAAGGAAGGAGTGCCTTGGGTGAGTGATCTCTGAGCTCATTTTTAACTCTGGGACTCATTCATTTAGTACTCATGCATCAAAATTTCCTACTTGCTTGGTATTGGAAAAAGACACTGGGAATGCAAAGAAGAAAACTGTGACATTCAGCAGTCTGGGTGGGGGAAACCATGGGTATATTAAATTTTATACATTATATCCTCTCAATTAATACCAGACAATCAACTGTCAATGTTGATTGCTATTTCAACCATTGTTCCTTTAATACCCTATTTTCTGCATAACCAAATGCAAAAACTGCAATGAATTTGAAGGAACAGTTTCTTTTTCTTCCCTGTTCTACCTCTCACTTGAACATAACCACACTCCGTATTGAATTGTCCCTGAAAGTCACCAGGCCTGTGTTTCTCAGGTTTACAAATGGTGACTCGCTAGCTTACTTATGTCCCAATCCCATTTTCAGAAAGCTGTTTCACAGTTATTCTGATAAAAGAGAGATTCCTTCAGGGACACATTGACCTTTTCTGGGAAAAATTTAATTTATGGTAAATCAATTTATGCTTTGTTTCTGGTCTACATCAACCTCTCTTCTGGATTGGACTGAGCTTGGGTACACTGGGCCATTACTGTCATTTATCGTGAGCCGATTACCTGGTCAATTGTTCCCTTATTGAAATAAAGTGAGAAAAATCAAATTCACCTTCCATTCACTGGAAGGTATTCCAAATGGCGTTTCCCCTCATGCTTGTACAGAGGCTTTGGGCAACAAGACGATCATTCTGTGTGATGTGATGCCCACAGCTGCCTATCTGTCTCCCAGGATCCATCCAGTTCTAATCATTTATCACTTCTCTTTGGCCATGCATATGTGTGAGCAGGCAGCCAGGGGTGTTTGGGAGCCCAGGGCTGCTGCAATAAATCACAGTCTCCAACGCCAGATGCACAGTTATCTTTCTGTGCTCATTTACTGCAAAGTTTTATTATTACCGTTCACTGGAGAGGCTACATTTCTTTTTCCTGAGTAAGGAAAGGCAAAATTGGACATTTTAGTCCTCTGCGGTCCTAAGGAACAGTGAAGTGCATGCTGGTGGTGGCAGTGGAGGTGGGAGGGGAAGCTTTGAAATCAGCATCTCGCTCAGGTGTGGCTTGCCTGGAGATGATGCTGTCTATGGGAGAACAGCCCACGTCTTCAGTCCTCATACATACTGTCTTGCTTTTCTGAGTTCAGAAGGCCATTGTAAATCTAAGACCCAGTCTTGGTTTTTTCAGTTTTAAAGTGGCTACCTTTCTAACCAGAAATTTATAGAGGAATAAGATTTGGCTTTTATCTCATGTCTCCCCCCGTGAGTTACTGAACTCCCCCAAGGCTCTCTTAACAATCTCGTAAGACCATATCAAGGGGAGAGAACCATTATGATCTATTGTTTCATCTAATCCTTGCTTCTTCATAAGCTCCCTAGATTTTGCTTTGTTACACTGGGAATTCGATTCTGAGGCCTTTTTATATTTCTGAAGGGGAAATTTTTGGATATGCTGGTAATGGTTAACCAGTCTTCAACATGTTAACATTCCTTCTCATTAGCACATAATCTCAGCTGTGAACATGGACTCTTTAAGAGGGAAGAGTCAAATGTCAGCAAAGAGTTTTCATGAAGTTTGGCTTCAGATTAGCCTTTATGGCTCCTTGATACACAAAAATTCCTCTGGGTAGAGTGATGTGGAAAACATGTTTATAGAGGGGGAAAAAATGTGGCCAGGTCTATTTATTGGAAATTAATATGCCTCTTTGGGGACTAGTTTCATGACAAGTTGTGTCATTTGTAGTTCTGGTTGGGGGTCCATATACCACAGCCGTTCATTTTCTCAGGTGCTGTGAATTCCCCATGAGAAACTCTTCATCCACCATTAGCCTCATCCCTAATGGCCTATATTAATTTATAACTAAGGGGAATTGCAAAAATATACCATGTTTCACAGAAGCAAGGCAAACTTTAGCAACCCTTTTAAAGTCCAAATAAATTAAAGGGCAAAGAATGTCCATATTTATCTTGCATCATTTTTATATTTAGTGCTACTATTTTTCTTAGGCTAGCTTAATTAAGATATGTTTTTGGAGAATTAACTTCTGTTGGAAAAAGGGAGAATTTTAAAAAGTGGTTTGGTCTTATTTCCATGAATAAAGAGTAGGTACTGTGGGGTGGCCAGATGATAGAGAGAGGTAGAGAACTTTGGCCCGGGTGTCTCATCCTCATGCCACCACATACTATCCAGGTGACTTGAGTATCACTTCTCCCCCTCTAGACCTCAGATTTGGTGAAAGAAGAAGTTGGACAAGATAATCTCTGAGGCCCTTTCTCCAGCTCTTTGATCATCATCAAGTTAATAACTAAGCAGTCAAGCCAAGCATTGCCACATTTGTTCACATTTGTCATGGAACTCACCAAATTACTAAAACCTATGTTAGTTTTTAACAATTGAACTTGGTAGGCCCTTCAATATTTAGGTCAATCAATCCACTGCTGGTTGTTATGACAACCAGAAGCATAGCTGCAAAAGCCATAGACTTGGTTGATAGAAATTAACTTGACCAGAGGCCTCTCCTCTACAGGAGGTATAAAAGGGCTGAATTGGCCCCACAGATTTGTTCTTTTCAGCCCAGGGCTGAAACTGGCCCCATTAGCCTTTCTCTCTGACATGAGGTTCTGTGCTTACTCATTTTATGATAGCTCTGTAGTTAATCTACACTTTGGTGTAGCCAATCATGGCCTGCTCTTCAAGCTAATTATTTTTGTGTGTATGAAAAATATCCACGTGCCTGGAAAATTCTTGTGCACACCCATCTTCATTTTTATATTAATTTTATATGACATAGTCCCAACAGTAACTTAATCTGGCTGGTTTAGAAGGGCATACAATGCCATTTTAAGGTTTAATGATCACAAAAGTTTTCCCCGCTTCAGTTCCTTTTGAAAAGGCAAATGTTTTTCCTAGTCAAAGATAAACAATACAGCAATCATCTCATACAAACTCCCCTTCAGCAGGCCCTGCTCCACCAAGCAGGACACTGACCATTACTACTTATGATAAATTACTAGACTGCAGACCCATCTTTGCCAGTCAGAAATATTTCCTCACCACACCAGCTCTGTCTGATTAGTTGTGGGTTTGTGCAGTTCCTGGTTTAAGAAAAGCCTTTTCCTCCTCTGCCAGGTTTCTTTCAAATTTGCTACAGCCTAATTTCAATTCTGGCTTAAAAGCCAACCCACAAAACTACCTTTCCAATTGCTCCGTTTGGTTTAGAGAATGTTGTCCAGTTTCCCATGAAGGCCTCAGCAATGGCCTTGTTGTTCCTGGAGCTGGTACCTCAGTGTGACAGCCTATTGCCAACTATGTCTTCTTCACCCACCCAGCCCCGGGGACTTTGGGGGGACTTTGAGATCCCACAGACCCACAAGCAGGCACTGTGTGAGAGTCTGGGATGCCACTGGACAAAATCACAGGACGTGATTATGGGGTTCTGAAACCCATGACTTGTAAAGATCCTGGTCAAGTTGACTGTGAAAATAAAGGAGAAAAGGTTATCAAGCAACAGCAAATAATATTATGGATTAGTTCTCAAGCTAACATAAACTGATTTTGGCTTTCAGGTTCCTAGGCAGGAAACATCTACATATCTTCCCAACCTCTGTCCCTGCCCCTGTCCACACACACAGTGTCCTCTTTCTCAGAAAGTAATCTCTATTAAAAAGCTTTTATTGCTCACTTTATGCTGATCTCCTTCTCAGATTTGCAACACTTCTCAGCCTCCACATACATAAGCCATGGTATCTTGATTTCTGAAGGAGAATAACTGCTATTTTTTCAAATGAAGACGTAAGACTTAACCAATGTTCTGCTTTCTTTAGGGGAAGACTTTGTCCCTGGAATGGAGAAAAGGATAATACTCTAAATGCCACACAGTCAGTGGTGGCCGAATCTCATATGAACTGTAGTCACTTCTGCTTACAAGTTCTGTCTTCCTTACCCCTCTCCTTACTGCTCCCACTTGCTTGAC
Source organism: Arctocebus calabarensis (assembly GCA_963573935.1). Lineage (NCBI taxonomy): Eukaryota > Metazoa > Chordata > Mammalia > Primates > Lorisidae > Arctocebus > Arctocebus calabarensis. Next base: position 9,744 of record CAUYON010086437.1, on the reverse strand, counting down.
AATGGGACTGGAGACATCAAGCCAAAATATGTCTTAAGTACACTCTGCATTTGGAACCGGGTCCAAGGCAAGACGAATGGGGGGAAGGAAATGAAAACTGATATCTCAGGTCCTTATAATCTCTCATCAGGGATGTTACCATAGGCTGATTACGAGTCTCCAAGCTTCTGGTTTCTCCTCTACTCTCTAATCCAGTAATTCTCAAACTGGAGGGGCATCAGAATCACCTGGAGGGCTTGTTAAAATACATGTTTCTGGGCCCCAACCCCAGATTGTCTGATTCGGTAGGTCTGGGGAAGAGGCAAGAATTTGCAGTACTAAATAGTTCCCAGATTTTTTTTGTGTTCAGGATCCAGGGCTTTAAGAAGCACTGCTCTAATTCATTCTTCTCTCTGTTTCCAGAGTGATTCACTAGCATAGGAGTCTGAGAAAACAGTCCACAGTCACCGTGGAATAAAGTCTCACCTCAACATGGCATTTAGGGCCTCCACAACATGGTCCCAGAGAACATGTACAGCCACCACCTCCCCCATCTGGCATTTTAGCTCGTAGATTGAGTTTCCTCAGAAGCAAACCCTGAGACAAGGATTTGAAGAGTAATGCCAGGTAACAATAGTATGAGAGGCAGTAAGTGAGGCAGGGAAGGAAAGAAAACCAATACAGGGTGAGTTAATGAGACTATTTCTGTTGCGGGCAATCGGGGAGCTCAAACTCACTGGGGGTCTCTGAAGACTGCAGAGTATATCTCAGAACTTTCCTGCCTGAGGGAATGAGGGGCCCGGGGTGTTTTCCACCAACTTCTACCAGTCTCTGGTTGAGGAACTACTTCTAGACCCATTAATTACCCATCAATTCTGACATGCTCTGTGCACAAGTCCAGCTCTCTTTGGTGACCAGAGAAAACATTCCTGTAGGGTCCCAGGCACTTAAAATAGGAAACTACCAGATCAGGGTTTGTGGGAATGGTGAGAGCTGAGGATCCTTTGATGGGGTACCAACAGCTTCTGCTCCACCAGCCCAACCCAGTCTTCATGCCCAGCTCGCTCTCATACCTGCTTTTCTACACAGAGAGGCCCAAGCTGACTTTCTTACTCTGACTCTCTGCGAGATAGAGATTTGGACTAGGCTGAGCATATTCTTTGAGGATTGAGTGACCAATAGCCTGAGTTGTCCTTGGCTCAAAAGAAGTTTGCATAGCCCAGGTATAGTGGCTCACATTTGTCATCCTATAGCTTTGAGAAGCCAAGGCAGGAGGATCACTTGAGGCTAGGAGTTTGACAGGAGCCTGAGCAACACAGCAAGATCCTGTCTCTTAAACAAACAAACAAACAAACAAACAAACAAAAATTAACCGGACATGGTAGCACGCACTTGTAGTCCCAGCTTCTTAGAAGTCTGAGGTGGGAGGATCACTTAAGCCCAGGAGACGGAAGCTTCAGTGAGCTATAATGAGGCTACTGTACTGTAGGCAGGATGACAGAGAAAGCCCCTGTCTAAAACACACACACAAGTTGGGGATGTGTATATGGTAATCTCTAGAGCAATCACTTAAAAAATGCCAAAAATCTTTGCTGTGTTTTTTCATGAGTTAAAAACAACAACAACAACAAAACAAACAAACAAAAAAAACCCAGATGTTTGTGTGACATGAGCCCACGAGCAAGTGGTCAGTAGAAACAGCCACTCCAAGAAGCAATGAGAAAAGATGCTGTGGTGGGGGTAGTAGTTTTGGGGTGCTGACAAAGTAGCTGGGGAATCCACAGGCCACAGTCTCTGGAGATCATCAATTTCGGACAAAATTTGAGCTCCTTGCCTTCTTTAGTCCAGTGTCAGCCACCTGTCCTGGAGTGATTATGAAATATAATAGAATACAGAAGAAAATAGTGGAATTAGAGCATCTTAATACCCAAACGAGAAGTCTTAAGGAGTATAGACTGGAAAAGAAGGGCCTGCACGTTACTGCTTAGCTGGTTACTGGATATCTTTAACAACACATGGATGGTGGTCCCTGAGACTGTACCCTTGGTACTTAGGAGAAGCACTTCCCCTGTCAAGTGCTGATAGAACTTTCTCCTTCTTAGTCAGTCTTTGCCTCAAGCATCGACCCTAAGCAATTAATTCCTTGAGAATGCAATAGCATGGAGTACTAGGACCATCAACACATCTAGAGTGTTCTCTCCCTTGATTTTCAAACAGACCTCTTATTCTGCAATTGGAGTTATGAGAGTGCAGATTTATGGCTCACTTAAAGTGATTCTGAAAAGTAAATGTGTGTGACATGGGTTGTGTGGGTGGGCAAGAAAGACAAGAATAATAAGCAACAAAATAATTCCCATTTACTGTTATGTGGTAACTTAATATTTGCTATATAAAAAATATCTTCTCTTAAACAAAAATAGACATTTTTTTAAGGAAATTTCTGACCAAAGTAGTCTCATGCTCATAAAATGCTGGTGAGTATCTGGTTCATATCCCCCCTTTTTTTAATTGGCTTATCCTTTTTAATTATGGTTGAAGTGATATATGCATGAACTTTGCGAGGCATAAGAAAACATAATTTACTTGACATGATTTGGGGAGAGAAAAACTGAAATATATTAAACAAGCCTCAACCGCATTATTTAGAAAGGAGAAAATCAGAGACACTAATTGCCCATGATGGCTATTTATACAATGCACCACTGGGGTGAAGGGACACTGGTTGCTCTTGAAATAGGCAGTTTAAATTTGATCCAGAAGGCAACCAGTGGAGCCAGTAAAGACACATAATCTGGGAGGTGACATGTTTTCTCTGTTAAAGTTCAGCTATTGAGAGGGTAAAGAAATAAGAAGAGGCCCTAGGATAGTTTAGAAATCTCAAGTGAAAGTGCAGAGTGGGAAAACTTTGACCCCTTTCCTAGTTCATTCCCTTGCTTGATGTCTTTGCCTTGCTCACCATTCCGAAGAAGGCTCCTAAATGTCCCAAGCTCAACTGGGCAATGACTATTGCTCCAGAATGATCCTTTCTTTCTCTCATATCAACAAAAACATATGAGGTCTGACAATTAAGTTTGCAAACTCATCCAAAGAAAAGTGCTGCATGCCTCGTTGCTGAATATCTCTCCAGTCACCTTCAAAGTACTTCCTTTGGGAAGCTGTGTAATGATGCCAGTGCTTCGTCCACCCTTCAAAGCACTTTTTCTATGATGAGTTAGCAAACTTAACTGTATGACTGCATAACTGATTTCTTAACCTTCAAAAGTTTGCTGTGTGGGTTCGATGCCCGTATCACAGTGGTTACAGCACCAGCCACATGCACCGAAGCTGGTGGATTCGAACACAGCCCAGGCCAGGTAAACAAAAATGACAACCGCAACAACAACAACAAATAGCTGGACGTTGTGGTGGGCATCTGTAGTCCCACCTACTTGGGAGGCGGAGGCAAGAGAATTGCTTAAACCCGAGTTTGAGCTGTGAGCTGTGACATCATGGCACTCTACCAAGGGTGACATAGTGAGGTTCTGTCTCAAAAAAAAGTTTGCTGTGTGCTTTATTAGCTGCCAGCTCTAATCTAATAAACAAAACCTCAAGAAGGAGTTAAGCACTAATGGTGGCGTGGGGAGAATCAATTTCCCATTTCAATCTGGGTATCACATAGGAAGTGCCATTTTTCTTAATGGATTCTCTTACTGCGGATGCTAAAATTGAAGTAAAGGAATACACCTGAGAGAACTCTAATACTTTGAGAATTCTGGTGGTTCTCAAAGAAGTTGTGCTAGATGCAGGCATCCTCAAACTTTTTAAATAGGGGGCCAATTCACTGTCCCCTCAGACCGTTGGAGGGCCAGACTATAGTTTAAAAAAAAAAACCATGAACAAATTCCTATGCACACTGCACATATCTTATTTTGAAGTAAAAAACAAAACAGGAACAAATATAATTCACACCAATGCATGTTGCCCACGGGCTGTAGTTTGAGGACCCCTGTGCTAGAGAATTCATTTAATTGCCAAATCATTGTTGTTCAGGGTGTTTAAAATGGAGGATCCTTATTAGAGAAAGGAGAGAGGTCTGTGCTCCATATTCTTCCAAATACATAGGCTTGCTCAAATTTCTTAGAAATAAAAAATCTAGGACATTTGCCTTAGAATGCTCAGTTTTAATAAATTAGAAATATATTTTCATCTTTGACTGGTAGAATATAAATTTTACTTTCTGTTTCTCAAATCATTCCTTTACCAGTGGTTCTCAACTGCTGCTTTAGACAGTATACAATGGCATTGGTCTCTCTAAGCCTTAAGTTATCTTTGTTCTGACTCACTGCCAGAAGATAAGACTCATCCTCAGAGTAAAAGATGGGCCAACACGGCCACACAAAAGACACTCTCTAGTATGAGCCAATAATATGGAAGGCTTGCTCCAGATTCTCCAAAAAGACCTTATACCTATTCCCTAGTGACCTTCACACCAAAAGCACTGTCCTTTCATTCCCTAAGATATTGCAACTAACATTGTCAAGTAGAATTACTTTAGGGAAGGGAATAGAAAATAAGTTAAACTATGAAGCACCAGCAATGCACCTGGCAGTATATATACTAAGGGGCTTTCATAGATCTTCGTTTTCTTCACTTGTCTCAAAAAATTATAAGATGGTTCTTACAATCCTCCACTTCTCAAAGGGAAACCTCAAAAAGAAAAAAATTCCTTGCCCCATAAATTAGTAAGTGGTAGAACCAAAACTGGCTGCAAGACCCATGCTATTTACTCAAAATCAGTGGTTCTCTAGTGCAGCTGGATCCCTAGACCAGCAGCATCAGCATCACCTGGGAATGTGTTTAAAATGTTCTTTCTTGGGCCTTGCTCCAGATGTACTGGATGAGAAACTCAAATCTTAGAAACTCTGAAAACAGTGTTGTAACAAGCCCTCCCAGTGATGCTGACACTCCTTGAGCACACCTGTCCCAGACCACATTGCCTCTCTAATCCACCATAATCACACCCAGGGATGAGCTGGCCACAACTTTGGCCTTACCACGAGCATGTGATCCTTACCACTCCAGATACATGCCTGCTCATCTCTAATGACCCTATTCTCAGATGATCTCTTTTGCAAATTTATCACTTATGTTTTATGACATCTCTGCCACTGAGGCCTGAAAGTCTTAGACCTTTGCTGTGATTTAATTTTTCACACTGGCTGTCTACTTAACAGTGCCTAACAACAGTAGTTAGCATAAAGCAAAAAGCTCCACAGATATTAGTCTCTATGATGAATGAACATATTAGAAGCTCTAACAATCGTTTTGCACACCATAAGAACATTGCAATACTCTTCAGTATAGAGAGCACCCATTATATGAAATGCTGGAAAATGAGCATGCGTCCTCATCAAGGTCAGTGCTTTTTGAACTCTAACATGCACACAGACCATCTGAGGAGCTTGTTAAAATGCAGATTCTGAGCAGGAGGTCTGGGATGGAGCCTCTAAATTCTTATGAGCTCTCTGATGATGTCGATGCTGCTGGTCTACAGATGACACTTTCAGTAGTATATCTACTAAGGTGACCATTATCTCAAATGATCTGAAAACCATGACACAGGAAGAATAGTTGAGGTAGGGATCTATGTGGCTATCTTCAGATATTTGGAGGTGAGGGATATGTTCACACTTAGCTGGCCCAAGAGTAGTGAGGGAAGCTTTATTACATTGAGAAGCCTTCAATGTCAGCTCAATAGAGAAGAACTTCCAAGGAATCAGGGTCAGAAAATGGCTCATTTCAAAATACCTGTGCACTCACCTTTGCCATGGAAGAATTTCTACAGGGAGCATCGGACAGAGGCACCACAGGAGGGAATCCTGAGTGGGACAAGTTAGATTAGATGGTCCCAGGGCCAACCCAGCATCAAGATTTAAGTACAGGTCTTTCCTTTCCCAAATGAGACCACATTTCATTCATATTAATAATGTTGTCAATGTTCTGAATATAGGTAAGACACATATTCTGAAGAAAATAGAAAGAGAAAACAAAAATGAGTTAAAATCCTATTATCCAGAAATAATGACTGTGAAATTTTGGACCATATTCTACAAGTCCTTTTCTAAGCATATAACTTTAAAATAGTTGAAATCTTTGTGATATAGAATTTTGAACTCTGATATTTTTCCTTTAGTAATTGTATCTTCAGTAATTTTTCATGCCATTAAAAATATTTCATAATCACCTTGCTAATGGCTGCATCATATTGCTTCCTTGTGTGCATTGAGATAGATTTAACCAGTTCCTAATTGTAGAACATTTCTGCTATTCCCATACTTTCACTATTATACATAATGTTACAGAGGTGAATTTAGTGTATAAATCTTGGTCAGTGTTTCTGATTATTTCCTTGGGTTGTCTTACTAGAGAATGGCTATTAAGTTTCCAAACAGATGTTTCTCGATTGCTATTCATAAAGATAGTGCCAATTTACATTCCCATCAGAAATAAAAGAAAGTATAGATTCCTTATTTTCCTCAGCAATAAATTATTGCTTTTTAAAGTTTCTTACATTGATTGCATGGGAATAGAAAATTACAGTATTCATATAATTGCTCTTATTTGATTACATTTAAGGTTAAATAAATCTTGGTTTGTTGACAATGTTTCTCTGTTTTGCAACTGTGTTCTTAATTTCCATTAGTCATAGAATATTCCCTATCAAATGTGCATGACATACATTTTGCATGCTAAAGACAAGTCTTACAAACCATCATTTGTTGTGTTTGCTTAAAATATTCGCTGTTTAGTTTTACATTTTTGACATTCTGATGTTTTGATTTCACTGTCAAATCTATAAAATTTTTTTCTGTTGCTTTCAACTTATCTTTTTTAATTTTTTATTAAATCATAGCTATGTACATTAGTGCAATCATGGGGTACAATGTGCTGGCTTCATGTATAATCTGAAATATTTTCATCCAACTGTTCGACATAACCTTCATGGGATTTTCTTGGTTATTGTATGAAAATATTTGTATTCTGCATTTAGTGAGTTTCATCTGTACCCTTCTAAGATGCACCATAAGTGTGATCCCACCATTTACCCTCTCTCCACCCATCCTCCCCCCCTTGCCCCTTTCCCCATATTCTTGTGCTATAATTGGGTTATAGCCGTCATGTGAAAGCTATAAATTAGCTTCATAGTAGGACTGAGTACATTGGATATTTTTTCTTCCATTCTTGAGACACTTAGCTAAGAATGCATTCCAGCTCCATCCATGTAAATATAAAACAAGTAATGTCTCCATCTTTCTTTAAGGCTGCATAGTATTCCATGGTATACATGTACCACAATTTATTAATCCATTCGTGGATCCATGGGCACTTGGGCTTCTTCCATGACTTACCAATTATGAATTGGGCTGCAATAAACATTCTAGTACAGATGTCATTGTTATAATGTGATTTTTGCTCTTCTGGGTATATACCAAGTAAAGGAATTATAGGATCAAATGTCAGGTCTATTTTTAGATCTCTGAGTATTCTTTCCAAAAGGAACGTATTAGTTTGCATTCCCACCAGCAATGTTGAAGTGTTCCCTTTTCTCCACATCCATGCCAACATCTCTGATTTTGGGATTTTGTCATGTGGGCTAATCTTACTGGAGTTAGATGATATCTCAAGATGGTTTTGATTTGCATTTCTCTGATGATTAAGGATAGTGAGCAGTTTTTCATGTGTCTGTAGGCCATGCACCTGTCTTCTTTAGAGAAGTTTCTCTTCAGATCCTTTGCCCACCCTGAGATGGGATCACTTATTCTTTTCTTGCTAATATGTTTGAGTTCTCTGTGGATTCTGGTTATTAAACCTTTGTCAAAGGTATAACCTCCAATATTTTCTCCCATTCTGAGGGCTATCTGTTTGCTATACTTACCTTGTTCTTGGCTATGCAGAAGCTTTTTAGTTTCATCAGGTCCCAGTAGTGTATTTTTGATACTGCTTCAATTGCCTGAGGAGTCCTCCTCATAAAGTATTCACCCAGGCCAATTCTTTCAAGTTTTCCCTGCACTTTCTTCTGGTATTTTTATAGTTTCATGTCTTAAGTTTAAATCTTTAATCCAGTGTGAGTCTATCTTCATTAGTGGTGAAAGGTGTAGGTTCAATTTCAGTCTTCTACAGGTCGCCAGCCAGTTCTCCCAGCACCACTTGTTAAATAGGAAGTCTTTTCCCTACTGAATGTTTTTTTTTTAGTTTTATTAAATCATAATCGTGTTCATTAGTGCAATCATGGGGCACAATGTGCTGACCTCATATACAATCCGAAATATTTTCATTGAACTGTTAAACATAGCCTTCATGGAATTTTCTTAATCACTATATGAAGACATTGGTATTCTACATTTAGTAAGTTTCACCAATACCCTTCTAAGATGCACCATAGGTGTGATCCCACGGATTGCCCTCCCTCCACCCAGCCTCCCCCCTCCCCTCCCTTTCCCTTTTCCCCATATTCTTGAGGTATAATTGGGTTTTAGCCTTCATATGAAAGCTATAAATTAGCTTCACACTAGGGCTGAGTACATTGGATACTTTTTCTTCCATTCTTGAGATACTTTGCTAAGAAGAATATGTTCCAGCTCCATCCATGTAAACATGAAAGAGGTAAAGTCTCCATCTTTGTTTAAGGCTGCATAATATTTCATGGTATACATGTACCACAATTTATTGATCCATTCATGGGTCGATGGGCACTTGGGCTTCTTCCACAACTTAGCAATTATGAATTGGGCTGCAATAAACATTCTGGTACATATATCTTTATTATGATTTTGGTCTTCTGGATATATACCTAATAAAGGAATTATAGGATCGAATGGCAGATCTATTTTTAGACCTCTAAGTATTCTCCAAACATCATTCCAAAAGGAATTAAGTTTGCATTCCCACCAGCATTGTAGAAGTGTTCCCTTTTCTCCACATCCACGCCAGCATCTCTGGTCCACTGAATGTTTTCAATTGGCTTGTCAAAGATGAAATAGTGGTAAGTAGCTGGGTTCATCTCTTGGTTCTCTATTCTGTTCCAAACATCTACCTCTCTGTTTTTGTCCCAGTACTATGCTGTTTTGATCACTATTGATTTATAGTACAGTCTCAAGTCTGTTAGTGTGATTCCTCCTGCTCTGTTTTTATTTTTAAGTAATGTCTTGGCTATTTGAGGTTTTTTCTGATTCCATATAAAATGATATATTATTTTTTCAAGATCTTTAAAATATGACAACGGAGCTTTAATAGGAATAGCATTAAAACTGTATATTGCTTTGGGTAGTATGGACATTTTAACAATGTTGATTCTTCCCAGCCATGAGCATGATATGTTTTTCCATTTGTCAACATTTTCAGCAATTTCTTTTCTTAGAGTTTCATAGTTCTCTTTATAGAGATCTTTCACGTCCTTTGTTAGGTAGACTCGCAAATAGTTCATCACCTTTGGCACTACTGTGAAATGAATAGAGTCTTTGACTGTTTTTTTTGTCTTGGTTATTGCTGGTGTATATAAAGGCTACAGATTTGAGTGTTGATTTTGTAGCCTGAGACACTGTTGTATTCCTTGATCACTTCTGAAAGTTTTGTAGTAGAATCCCTGGTGTTTTCCAGATATACAATCATATCATCTGTGAAGAGTGAAAGTTTGATCTCTTCTGACCCTATGTGGGTACCCTTGATTGCCTTTTCTTCCCTAATTGCAATGGCTAAAACTTCCATTACAATGTTAAAGAGCAATGG
>CAUYON010086435.1:0-62303 GCA_963573935.1 Arctocebus calabarensis | reverse complement strand
ACCCAATTTAAATGCTCCCAGATTCTTGCAACAGACCTTACTTAGTCTGAGTAATATAATATCCTATAACACCATAATAACAGGGGACTTCAAAACCCAGAGTAATATGATATCCTATAACACCATAATAACAGGGGACTTCAAAACCAAGATCTGGACAGATCCTCTAAATGGAAATTAAGTAAAGATATGAGAGATTTAAATGAGACTTTAGAACAACTATGCTTGATAGATGTATACAGAACACTCCATCCCAAAGATATAGAATATACATTCTTCTCATCATCCCATGGAACATTCTCCAAGATTGATCATATCCTAGGACACAAAACAAACCTCAGCAGTATCAAAAGAATTGAATTCTACCTTGCATCTTCTCAGGCCACAAGGCACTAAACGTGGAACTCAACTCCAACAAAAATGCTCAACCTCACACAAAGGCATGGAAGTTAAACAACCTTAAGCTGAATGACACTTGGGTGCAGGAAGAAATAAAAAAGGAAATCATTAACTTCCTTGAGTATAACAACAATGAAGACACAAACTACCAAAACCTATGGGATACAGCAAAAACAGTCCTGAGAGGAATATTTATTGCTTTAGAAGCCTACATTCAAAAAACAGAGAGAGAGTATATCAACAAACTCACCAGCCATCTTATGGAATTGGAAAAAGAAGATCAATCTAAGCCTAAACCCAGCAGAAGAAAAGAAATATCCAAAATTAAATCAGAGATCAATGAAATTGAAATCAAAAGAATCATTCAGAAAATTAATGAAACAAGGTGTTGGTTTTTTTGTAGAAAATAAATAAAATAGATAAGCCTTTGGCAAGACTAACTATAAATAAAAAGGTAAAATCTCTAGTAACCTCAATCAGAAATGATAAAGGGGAAATAACAACTGATGTCACGGAAATACAAGAGGTTATCTCCAAATACTACTAGAAACTTTATGCCCAGAAATTCGATAATGTGAAGAAAATGGATCAATATTTAGACTCACACTCTCTCTCTAGACTTAGCCCAGATGAAATAGATCTCCTGAACAGACTAATTTCAAGCACTGAGATCAAAGAAACAATAAAAAAATCTTCCAATAAAAAAATGCCCTGCTCTGGATGGCTTCACACCAGAATTTTATCAAACCTTCAAAGAAGAGCTTATTCCTATACTACAGAAATTATTCCAAAAAATTGAGTAGGAAGGAATCTTCCACAATACGTTCTATAGAGCAAATATCACCCTGATACCAAAAACCAGGTAAAGACCCAACTAAAAAGGAGAATTCCTGACCAATTTCACTAATGAATATAGATGCAAAAATTCTCAACAAAATCTTGGCCAATAGTTTACAGCTTATCATAAAAAAGTCATACATCCTGATCAAGTAGGTTTCATCCCAGGGATGCAAGGCTGGTTTAATATTCACAAGTCCATAAACATTATTCACCATATAACAGAAGTAAAACCAAAGACTATATGATCCTCTCAATAGATGCATAAAAAGCATTCAATAAAATCCAGCATCCTTTTCTAGTTAGAATACTGAGGCGTATAGGTGGCACATTTTTGAAACTGATCGAAGCTATCTATGACCAATCCACAGCTAATATTTTACTGAATGGAGTAAAACTGAAAGCTTTCCTCTTAGAAATGGAACCAGACAAGGTTGTCCTCTGTCACCATTACTATTCAATATAGTGCTGGAAGTTCTAGCTAATACAATTAGACAAGACAAGAAAATAAAAGGCATCCAAATGGGTGCAGAGGACATCAAACTCTCCCTTTTTTCTGATGATATGATCTTATACTTAGAGAACTTCAAAGACTCAACCACAAGACTCTTGGAAGTCATCAAAATTACAGTAATGACTCAGGATATAAAATCAATGTCCACAAGTCAGTTGCCTTTGTATATGCCAACAACAGCCAAGATGAGAGGTTAATTAAAGACACAACTCCCTTCACCATAGCCCCAAAGAAAATGAAATACTTAGGAATATACCTAACAAAAGAGGTAAAGGACCTCTATAAAGAAAATTATGAAATCCTAAGAAAGGAAAAAGCAGAGGACTTTAACCAATGGAAGAACATACCATGCTCATGGCTGGGAAGAATCAACATTGTTAAAATGTCTATACTTCCCATAGAAATTTACTGACTCAACTCCATCCCTATTAAAATAGCAACATCCTACTTTCAAGACTTAGAAAAAATGATTCTGCATTTTGTATGAAACCAGAAAAAAACCCGTATAGCTAAGGCATTTATTAGTAATAAAAACAAAGCCAGGGGTATCATCATACCAGATTTTAGGCTGTTTATAAGGCCATAGTGGTCAAGACAGCATAGTACTGGCACAAAAATAGAGACATAGATACTTGGAATCATATAGAAAACCTGGAAATGAAACCAACAACTTACAGCCACTTAATCTTGGATAAAGCAAACAAGAGCATTCACTGGGGGAAAGACTCTCTATTCAATAAATGGTGCTGGGAGAATTGGATAGCCAATGCTAAAGACTGAAAGTGGACCCATACCTTTCTCCACTCACAAAAATTGATTCAAGATGGATAAAGGACTTAAATTTAAGGCGTGAAATGATAAAAATCCTCAAAGAAAGAATCGGAAAAACACTGGAAGATATTGGCCTGGGGAAAGACTATATGAGGAACACTGCCATGGCAGTAGCAATAACAGCAATAATAAACAAATGGGATTTAATTAAACTGAAAAGCTTCTGTACAGCCAAGGAGACAACAACCAAAGCAAATAGACAATCTACCCAATGGGAAAGGATATTTGCATATTTTGAATCAGACAAAAGTTTAATAATAACCAAGATCTACACAGAACTTCAATTAATCCACAAGAAAAAAACCAACAATCCCATACATCAATGGGGAAGAGAGATGAATAGAATCTTCTCTAAAGACGACAGATGAATGGCCAGTAAACACATGAAAAAATGCTCATCATTCCTAATTATTAGAGAAATGCAAATTCAAACCACCCTGAGATATCATCTAACTCCAGTGAGAATGGCCTATATCACAAAACCTCAAAATTTCAGATGCTGGTGTGGATGTGGAGAGAAAAAAACACTTTTATATTGCTGGTGGGACTGCAAACTAATGCAACCCTTTTGGAAGGAAGTATGGAGAAACCTCAAAAAACTCAACCTAGACCTCCCCTCCTGCAATCCCATTACTGGGCATCTATCCAGAAGGAAAAAAAAAAAAAACTTTTATTATAAAGACACTTGTACTAGGCTGTTTATTGCAGCCCAATTTACAATTGTTAAAATATGGAAACAATCTAAATGTCCTTCAACCCAGGAATGGATTGGTAAGCTGTGGTATATGTATACCATGGAATATTATTCAGCCATCAAAAATGGAGATTTTGCAGCATTTGTACTAACTTGGATGGAGGTGGAACAAATTATTTTTAGTGAAACATCACAGGAATTGAGAAGTATGAAACCTATGTATTCAACTTTGATATGAGGACAATTACTGACAATTAATGACATGGTGGGGCATGGGGGAAGGAGGGAGCAGACAGAGAGACAAGGAGGGAGGGGGTGAGGGAAAGAAAACAAAAAAAGAAAAGAAAGTAGTGACTAATTCTCACATAAATTGGATTTAATTTTGACCAAAGTACATTACTTAAACATTAAGTTTTAATTCAAATTGTTAATATGTTGTTTAGGATGTTGCATCCTCATTTATAAGAGAAATATGTTTCTAATTTCCCTTTATAATAATACATTTTTTCCGATTTTAGTATCAGGTGTATCCAGCTAAGTAGAATGATTTTTGAAGTATTTCTTCTTTTTCTATTATCTATAAGATTTGGCATGATCTGTTTTTTGAAATTATCTTTTACTTTTATAAATATTGGTTGTCTATTTTTTGGGACTTTGGAAAAAAAATAAGAAGAAGTTAACTGATGACTCCATGCTGAACCTCAGTTTCAAAGCATTCTATAATAGACATCCTCTTATCTGACAATGTGAATGTTACTTTCTTAGTATTATTATTGTTGTTGTTGCTTAATATTTTGATGCAGCAATTGTCTGATTTCTTTTCTGAACGTATTTATCTTCATTCATTCTTTACAAGGTTTTTGTTTCTGAAAAAAATAACAAAATGTCAAAATAAAATTGTTGTTATTATTAAATTTTAGGCCTTTTTAATTCTGTGAAGGCAAAAAGTGGAAACCTAAACAACACATGTATATGTAAAAATAAAAATAATAATGATTTAAAAAAAAGCATAAGCCATTCATATCCTGCCAACAGGAAACACATATAGCCTCAAAGGACAAGACTCAGGGTTAAGGGATGGACAATAGTATTTCAAGCAGATGGAAATTGGAAGAAAGGAAGGGTTGTGAGCTTATTTTCAGATACACATGGATTTTATAGCAACTAAAATTAAGAAAGACAAAGATGGACACTTCATACTGGTCAAGGGAAAAATACAACAAGAAAACATTTCAATTTTAAATATTTGTGCACCCAGCTTAAATGCTCTCAGGTTTATAAAACAAACATTGATTTGTCTGAGCAATATGATGTATCATAACCCCATAATAGCTAGAAACTTTAACATCCCTCTGACAGAACTGGACAGGTCCCCTAAACAGAAACTAAACAAAGATACAAAGACATAAATGTGACCACAGCTTAAATGGTCTTAATAGACATATACACAATACATGATCCCAAAGATAAAGAATATACATTTGTCTCATCAGCCTATGGCACATACTTCAAAATAGAGAATATTCTAGGATGCAAATCGAACCTAATAGAATAGAACTTTTCCATTGTATCTTCTCAGACCACAAGGCAATAAAGGTAGAACTCCAACAGAAATGTTCATCCTCACACAAAGACATGGAAATTAAAAAACTTTATACTGAATGATAGTTGGGTTCAGGTGGACAAAAATATGCCCTGGTCCAGATGGCTTCACACCAGAATTCTGTCAAAACTTAATTTATATCCATCCTGAAGAAATTATTACAAATAATTGAGAAGGAAGGAATCTTTCCCAATGCATTCTACACAGTAAACATTACCCTGATACCCAAACCAGGAAAAGACCCAACTAAAAAGAAGAACTTCAGACCAATTTCACTAATGAATATAGACGCAAAAATTCTCAATAAAATCCTAGCCAATAGATTACAGCTACACATTAAAAACATCTTTCGTCACGATGAAGTAGGTTTCATCTTAGGGATGCAAGGCTGGTTTAACATATACAAGTTCATAAAAGTAATTTGCCATATCACAGAAGCAAAAACAAAGACCATATAATCCTCTCAATAGGTGCAAAAAAAAGCTTTCGGTAAAATCCAGCGTCCTTTTCTTTTTAGACCACTGAAGAGTATAGCATAGGTGGCACATTTCCTAACTTGATTGAAAACATCTATGACCAAGCCACAGCTAATACTTTACCAAATGGAGTAAAACCAAAGCTTTCCACTTAGAACTGGAATCAGACAAGTTTGTCCTCTATAGCCACTACTCTTCAACATAGTGCTGAAAGTTCTAGACAGTATAATCAGGCATGAGAAGGAAATAAAGGGCATCCAAATGGGTGCAGAGGAGGTCAAATTGTCACTCTTTGCCAATTATATGATTTTATATTAGACAACCCTAAAGGCTCAACCCCAAGACTCCTGGAAGTGATAAAAAAAATACAGCAATGTCTCAGGATATAAAACCAATATCCACAAATCATTAGCCTTTGTATACACCAATAAAAGCCAAGTTGAGAAGCTGATCAGGGATACAATTCCCTTCACAGTAGCTTTTAAAAAAATGAAGTACCTAGGAATACATCTAACAAAAGAGGGGAAGGACCTCTATAAAGAAAATTATGACACTCTAAGAAAAGAAATAGCAGAAGATATTAACAAATGGAAGAACATACCATGCTCATGGCTGGGAAGAATCAATATTTTTAAATTGTCTATACTTCCCAAAGCAATCTACAGATTCATTGCAATCCCTATTAAAGTTCCAACATCATACTTCCAAGATTTGGAAAAAATAGTTCTTCATTTTGTATGAACCAGAGAAAAACCAGCATAGCCATGGCAATTTTTAGTAATAAAAACAAACATTCTTCTCTTTTGTGTTAGGAATTAGCTCATGAGGACAGAGAGGATATCTATTTTGTTAAATGCTCTCTCAGCAACACAAAGCATAATGCCTTAGACCTAGTACCTATTCAATGAATAGCTGATTAATGACTCAATGATGGTATCAAACATGGCATGTTTATTATGTATTATACATTGAAGTAAGTATTTGACAAGAATTATCTTAATCAATCATTTTAACTTCAATTCCAAGTCTGTTGGAAGTTTTCCTTTGCCCCAGAGATTGATGTCCCACTTCATCAGCTAAGACTGTTAAAAGTATTAGAAGGCATGACCTGAATTATTTGGGTGCACAATTATTTAGAAGTTCTTGGTATCTGACACTCTGAGATTCTTTCCCAGAGTTCAAGAAAACAATTCTACTACCAACTTCTAAGTTACCTTCACCCTTCAGCTTGAAGTACAAAATTGCTTTCACTGGCCATTCATTTATTTACTTAATAGCATGTTATAGAGCCCCTGTTGGGGACTTATGCACATATCCCAAGGTTTGCCTCACTAATGCATTTTTACTATTATCAAGTATACGTGCCAATGATCATACACTTTTGAAATCATTTGTGTCACAATATTGAATCCTTATAGCAATCCTGTGAGGTTTCTAAGGGTCAGAGAGGTTTCATTACTCAGATGATATTTAATGTAATACGTAGTGCCTGTGCCAATGGACAGCCTATGGGAGGTCTTGATATCCTCCTCAATAGATTATTCTTCAGTGGTGCTGTCAAATCGCTTCAATAAATGTGATCGCCAATGGGAACCAGTGAGTTTTCTACACAAACCACTTTAAGATAAGTTCTCTAGGCATGCTGTCTACTAGTTTGCTCTTACAATTTTCTTTCTATATGGAAGTCCTGGAGTCTCACAGTGGCACAGTACTATGTTATATTGAGTTAGATGACATCATTTCTAAGCGATGTCTGCCTTATTTTTATTTCAATAAATCAAAATTTAAAAACAATTACCTTTCTAAGTTTACAGATTTAATTAACTTACACACAATTGATCTGAGTTTTATAAGTAACCTTGAAATCCTTGAGAAGAATTTGAAGCTATTCAGTAGATTAGGGAAAACATATCTGGGGTGTTTATTTTCTTCCTTCATTTATTATAACATTTCAGAAATGAAGAAATTTTACAAATAAGGTAGGCTTTGGAGTCTAACATATATTCCTAAATGTGTTCAAGCTAAATCCTACTTATCACTCAGGTTCGGATTAAATACCTTGTACTCTTGGAGGCTTTTTCTAAGTTTCCTATTAGACACTTTTATTATACCCTCTATTTACCAAATATTCATTTTTTAAAATTCTTCTGTTTTGTGTTAGGAATTAGCTCATGAGGACAGAGAGGATATCTAATTTGTTAAATGGTCTCTCAGCAACTCCAAGCGTAATACCTGGCACTTAGTACGTACTCAATGACTAGCTGATTAATGACTCAATGATAGTATCAAACATGGCGTGTTTATTATGTACTATACATTGAAGTATTTGACATGTATTATCTTAATCAATCTTTTTAACTTCAATTCTATTACTGTCACATATTTATTTATTTTTTGAGACAGCGTCTTCTTGTTCTGTCACCTGGGCTGGAGTGCAATGATGTTATCATAGCTCACTGTAACCTCAAACTCCTAAGCTCAAGAGATCCTCCTGCCTCAGAGTTCCTGCTAGCTGGGATTACAGGTGTGGGGCACTGTGCCTGGCCTACTTCCACATATCACTGATAAGGATATTAGAGTACAGAGAAGTGAAGTCAAGACTGAATTCAACCCTGACTATTTCCCGTGAGGATGAGACTATTTCTGATCTTACTACAGTAAGACTATGAGGTCTTACTATACTTGCAAGTGCAACCAAGGGTATTAAAAATTTTTATGTAAATCAAAATGAACTAGAAGACTTGTTTCTAGTAGCATGCAGCAGGCCTCTGGTCTTTATCTTCTCCTTCTTATCTTTGTCCTTTATCTTTCTCCACATTTTTAATCAACAAAGATAAAAAATATGAAAGGTCACTTATCATAAAATTAGAAAACATATGAAAGGTAACTTATGGGCAACACAAATTTGGGAATGAAAGTATAGAGTCAGGTCATAGGGTCAGCAACTGAAAACATTTTTCATGGCATTAGAAAAGGCTATTGAAAATAAAAGAAGCGTGGACTAAATGGAACAAGATAACACCCAACAGAGACAAGATGTAATTGAGTTCAAACAATAGATGACAATGTACGGGAAGCCTTGTAGTTTAAGCAGCAACAGGGGAAAAAAGGCTTGAGGGTGTTAGTGCCCTTTCTGCTATGTTTCTTTCATTATATTTGCAAAACTCACTCATTTTATTAGCTTAAGTTTATTAAATTTCATTGCCTTTTAGTTAGATGTAGAACCAGATTTCATGGGGCTTGAAAGTTTATATGGCTTATGTTCTTAAGAAAAAAGAATAAGGAAACCTACTTTCAAATTACTTTTATCAAAGTGTATACTTTGAACACATTGCTAGGGCTCCTCCCAGTGTTGGAAGAGTTCAGAGCAAGCAAGGGGCCCACAGTTGAAGTTTCACTGGCTTCACGGAAGGTGCGCTGCTGTGTGTGATATTCTGTAAAAAACCAATAATGTATATATCCTTCCGAATGTCAATGGATAGTTGGTCTATTCTTAAATGTTAGGGTATTAAAACACAAAGCTACTAGAGCATAATCATTTCCTAGGGTCACATCCAAGCCAATCATCTTGATAAAGACTGTTGCCGGAGAAGTATTTATCTAGTTGGTGTTTTCCGTACCCTGGGTATGTTTTACCACCTGTCTACATCATTGGATTTTATCTTGTAGAATTTGAAAAGACGTTTCTAGAATTTAAATTAAATGGTTTTTATACTGAACAAGAAACATATGTATCAGTCGATACTGATATAAATAAATAAGTAATTGGAAGAAAAGAGACAGTTTTTCCTAGTAGTAGAATTTCAGTAATAAATAAGAAGGAATGGCAGAATAAAAAAATCACCATCTCATGATAATTGTTGCAGGCAAGTTTTATCAATGAATGCTGAAGTCAGGGGAGAGAAGTATGATGTCAAGCACATTGTACAGTCTGAAAAAGGCTATCCACAAGACATTTAAAAATTACAACATTTTTAAGGGAATATGGTAACTTTTCTTTGACATCAATTTTGCAAAATGATCAAAGTTCATATCACCATCAAACTATGTACCTCTTGATGTACCAGAAAAGGCAAACATCACTTCTGAGGCAGTCTTGCACAAAATGAATAACCTTGATTCAATCAATAGAGAACAAAAGACAACTATAGGTTGAGGGGTAATTCAAAACCAAAATAAAACAAAACAAGTCTGCAGTCCTCAAAAGTGTCAAAATCATGTAAGACAAAGATGAGCTGAGGAGGAGACAGAGGAAGGTAAGGACGCATGAAATCAAATGCAGCAGGTCATCAGGGATTAGATCCTGGCCTAGAAAGAGGTTATCAGTAGGACAACTGGGAAAACTGATTTGGTCCATGGTTATTAACTTCTTGATTATTGCATTATTGTTATGTATAATAACATGTTTGAATTAATTGAACTTGGAGGAAAGATTATTGAAACTATACTATTTTTGCAACTTCTTTACGTCTAAAATTAATTTACAATAAAAAGTTTTAAAAATATAATGAATTCCCAGCCATTTGAGCTCAAGCAGTAGATAACTACTCAATAGAAGGTCGTAGGAGAGGCCCCAGCCACAGGTGGATGGTTTTAGCACACAGACTGTAAGGTCTCCTGATGGTGCTGAGGCGTGAGACTTTTTTTTTAGAATTTTAAAAGAATTCTTAGCTTAATAGGTAAATTATAGGTTTTCATATAAGCTTCGATCAAATGCTAATTTCCTTAAATTTGTAGAAAGTAAATAGTTAGCTGCATTTAACTCACTGCAGCAAATAATGGCACTGTTAGGATCACAAAATATGTTATGAAATGTTCAAATTAGTTTAGCATAAAAGTCCCTTAGCTTCAACTTCTGAGACTTTAAATACTTAAGAACAAATTTACCTTCATAGAAGAGTTTTCAGCCACACTTCAAATAACCACTCCAAACCATACCAGATAATGACAGAAAGGGCTGGAACAACTTAAATGAGGTAAAAATGATACTGTTAAGTAGAAGAAAGCAGATCCCAGCAGTACATGCAGCCCATTTTTTGTCAAAACTAAAAGAATAAGCATAGGAAAGAGGTCATATGACAAAATGTAAACAGTGGTCAAGTCTGGGGGGTTGGAAACGATTTTTCTTTACTTATCAGCAATTTCTAAATTGTCTATAATAATTATTTATTACAAATACAACTGTCTATAATAATTATTTATTACTTTTCCAAATAAAAATGATAAATGCATTATTTTAAAGAAAGCAGGGTAACAATTTTTTTAGGTGTCTGAACAGTGACTAATGGACTAACCTCTTCAAATAAATGGATATAGTAAAAAATAAAATATCTATACTGTAGACAATCATTTACATGAGGATAGGTGGGTGGAAGCTACAAATAGCAGGTGATAAGAGAATTTTTCTACCCTGGTCATTATGGTTGAAAAATGTCAAAAGTTACTCAGAGGCAAATTTGAGTCTAATTATTATGCTAAAAATGTCATATGAAACACTAATATCTTGTGCCAAGTTTACTTTTTAATAGTTTATTTTTGTTAAGTGAAAAAAATAAGAACTTTTTCAGGAAAAAGGAAGAAATGTAAATTGGGATTTTTTTGTTTGTTTTTTAGTTTACTATACTTTATGGTGTACATATTAAATGGAAGGAATTATTAATTTTGCCCTGCTCTTTAAACTCATGTCCATTCTCCTGTGATTAGAGTCTAAAGTTAATGCTTAAATTTAATGTTCAGATGAACTACCTGGGAAATTTTGATTTTGTAAGTTTGGGGTAGAGTCTTGATTTTGCACAGGAATCACCTGGGAAATTATTAGGAATTCAGAATCTTGTACCCCTCCTCGAACCTACTCAGTCTCAATCTACATTTTAATAAGGTCTTCATTTTTAATGAATGTGCTACATACACATTAAAATTGAGAAGCTCTGGTCTATAGAACCCCAAATAGTCTCATTGACGTTTGGTTTCAGTAGCTTCTTATGAAAATTACTTGAAGAAATAAAAATATTAAAAAATAGAAACTTATGGTGTCACTAACCTCTGTTATCAAACAACACAACATAATTTTGATTTGTAAAACTGTATTTAGACGGTCAAAAGATGTCCCCTAAAATGAAAACAAAGTTTCTTTGGTTCTTAGGTGACTTTAAAATTTGTTCTTGTCTTTACCCTTATGTAGAGAGGTTGTATAGCAAATTTTAACGGCAAATTTGACCTGTTTTGTCTTTCATTTGGGCAGGACTGTTTCAGAATCTGAAGGACTGATACACAACCTGCTTTTATATGCAATATAATATTATGCGGTATAACATATAATATTGTGTAGCACATAAAATATTTATAAATAACTCATTTTATATATTTGTACATAATTAATATATTAGCTATTATATAAATATTACATATATGGATACATATGTTCTACTGGCATAGTGGAGGACCTTTCATGTTTCAGATGCTATGATGATAAAATTTCAAAGGGGTTAAAAGTTATAGCATATCTTTGTTTCTGATATACAACAAATGAGTGAGTTTCTAGAACTCTAAAATAAAACATTAAAAGTAAAGAATATTGAATACATGCTTAAAATTGAATACATTCTTAAATTATATGAGCTCAATATGAAAAGAGAAAAACAGAATGATCACACATAAGTCACTAAAACTATTTTGTAAGCCAAATTTTCTTTCCTTGTGAATGAAAAAAGTTGGGACTGTAGGAAATCATTATTTCATTTTACAAACACTCATCCTGTGGCTACCACATCAAAACTTTCTCACTGAACTCTGACATTCCTGACTATTCCTTCTGAACATTTTAATGGTAAACCACTTAGGATCTATTTACTAGAGGCCCCCCAAAGAAGAAATTGTGTGGCCAGGTTTAATACTGAGTTTGTCTTACAAACACTCTCAACTCATAAATTTTAGTGGTCACATTTAAATTCACTGAAATCATTCTATTACCATTTTTTTCTACACTTTATCTTCATTGGGCAGTCTCACTCTTGGATTTCCAATAAGATATGCTGAGAATTCATTTCCTTAAATAAACTCTTACAAAAAAAAAATTAAACAAAATGTATTATAAAAATAATGTAGCACTCACTAAATATATTTGAAATCAAATCTGCTTTCTAAAAATCCTGAGAACTCACATTATTCAGTTTAGTACCATTAAATTTGAGCTGATAACTTCAGCACAAATATTTCAGAGTACAACTATAAAATTTCAAAACAGGTAGTGCTTTCATAAAGTAACTACAGTGTCTACCACAGTTTAATGTATCACTATACAAGATACACAAGATACAAAGACACTGCTTTCAGAGTAAAGAAGGTATTTAGAAGAAAAGGATAAAAATGGAAGTGCTTTCAGAGTCACCGTCTGCTTACCCTCATGTAATATTTACTGTTTAAGAATAAGAGAAGAGGTAAAAACTATTCTTGGTTTTAGGAAAAGTTCTCAGATACTTTTCAGTCCAAATGTATTTTGTTAACATTTTAAGTTACAATGGTAACGTTTAAAGTTTAATATTTCAAAATGCTTTGTACAATCTTATAAAATTTTTTAATTTAAATTTGTGTAATTTTGTTTAATGCTAATCGTATTTTTAAAATAGGCAATTTTGCAAGGAGAAGGCCATAGTGATAATATCAATTTCTGGTTTGGGGATTTCTTCTTGAGGGTTCAACATTTATAATAGTATTTTAATTTTAATTAGTCTCTGGAGATACAAAGTTTTATTTTTTCTGAATCTTGTATTACTTAGTTTATCACTAATCAGTCTTTTCCACAGCTATGCTTTCATAAGTTTCCTGATCTACTTGCTTATCAGTTTTTTTAAAATATCAATTCTTAATAGGAAAATATTTATAGTTGAAAGACAGATGAATTGATCAAAGTTTTGCATTTTTCATACATAATTTTATTTTTTTTTATTTAAAGAAGATTGTGGGTAAGTTGTGCTTCACCATTTTCATACACCAACTTACTTACGTGTAAACAGTGTCTGATTCTTTGACATTTCTAGGTGAAGTTAATTACACTTTCCAAACTATAACCAAGACTATTTATTTATTTATTTATTTTTGAGACGGAGCCTCACTCTGTTACACAGGTTAGAGTGCTGTGACATCATAGCTCACAGCAACCTCAAACTCCTGGGCTCCAGCAATCCTCTTGGCCCCTCCTCCCAAGTAGCTGGGACGATAGATGTGCACCACAGTGCCAGACTAATCCTTCCTTTCTTCCTTCCTTCTTTCCTTTCCTCCCTCTCTCCCTGCCTCCCTCTTCCCTTTCCTTCCTTCCTTCTTTTTTCTCTTTTTATAGTAGAGATGGGGTCTCACTCTTGCTCAGGTTCGTCTTGATCTCCTAAGCTCAATTGGCCTACCTCTGCCTCCGAGAATGCTAGGACTGTAGGTGTGAGCCACCACACCTAGCCTAAGCAAAAACTCTGTTTTTTGTTTTTTTTTTTTGAGACAGAGCCTCAAGCTGTCACCCTGGATAGAGTGCCCTGGCATCACAGCTTACAGCAACCTCCAATTCCTGGGCTCAAGTGAGTCTCCTGTCTCTGCCTCCCAAGTAGCTGGGGCTACAGGTGCCCACCACAATGCCTGGCCATTTTTTGGTTGCAGCCGTCATTGTTGTTTGGCGGGCCGGGGTGGATTCGAACCTGCCAGCTCAGGTGTACGTGGCTGGCGCCTTAGCCTGTTGAGCCACAGGCATCGAGCCAGCAAAACTTTTAAATGAGAGTTATAATTAGTGATACTTTAGATAATAATTCCTACTATTTTGAAAAAATATTTAAAAATGGAGTTAAAATAATATTGAATGTAAAAAAGCAAGTCCCAGGAGACAATATGATACCGTCTTTAGAAGGCTCAAAAGTAGCACAACTGAATTCTTTATTGTGTGAGAAGTATATAAACTTGTGATAAAGTAATTTTCAAAAATATGAGCAAGATTCAGGATAACTGTAATCCTACGTGGTAAACATGAGGGTGGATAGGGGATAACACACATTGTAGTTACAAGTTACTGGGCCACACACACACATGAATATTACTTAATTTTTAAGTTTAAGAAAACTAGAAGGTTAAGATTATTCATGAACAAATTGGTGATGAAAGTATAGGAATTCCTCTCTTAGCTGGGGCAACATATTGTCCTAAAACTATGGATAATTGTGTTCCTTGATTTCTGCATTTCACTTTATGGTAAATGTATATTTGTTTGAGGTCGCCAATCACTAAACAATGTGCAAATCTGTCTGTTCTAATAATATATTTTGTTACTTCTTTTTTACTATTCAACTTTTTACTTTTTTTTTTTTTTTTTTAGCCAGGGCTGGGTTTGAACCTGCCACCTCCAGCATATGGGGCCAGCACCTTACTCCTTTGAGCCACCGGCACCGCCCCTATTCAACTTCTTAAATAGTGATAACAGATTGAGACGAGTGGTTTTAATTAATGAGAGTGAAGGGAAATCGCAGATTATTCTGCTCGGACTCCTAGTTGGTATTGTATGGTCATACTTTCAGTGAATTAATGCATTATCCTTAGTAGAATATTTTCAGAATTATGTTTTTGATTCCAGAAACTAGGTGTAAGTAGAAGCTGATCTCCATTAAATCACGTAGAAAAAGGGCCCTTCTTCCTAGTACATCAATAGTATGGAAAGCAAAGGCAACATCAATTACTAAAAATGAGAGTTTGGGGGAAAACAATCTTATATCAATATTACACTGCAAAAAAATAAGTATCTTCCATCATTCCGAGCAAGTTGGAATCCAAGAGATCATGAGATAAAATTCAGGTTCAGATTGTTTTAGTTTTATAAAACATTTTAAGACCATTCTTTGACCAGTACGGAGAGAGGCTCATCTTTTGTTTCTTCCTTGCTGGATACTGGAGCTACTAGTTCCTGCAAGACTAACAGGCAAACTTTCCACTGCAGTTGCAACAGGACAGTGCTTCTCATTCCTAGCTGTGTAAGTATCCGCCTTTATATAAAACAAAAAACTTCCCTTGAGGACACATGTTGCGATGGAATATAGATAACTAAAATCCACAAATCAGCTAACCTGAAACATAATTTCTAAAAGTCCGATCTGAACTTAAGCAAGTTACTTGAGGTTAAAATAAAAGGCTCTACCCTTCTCAGAGAGTCTCCTTACTTTTGCTGATTCCAAATGTATAGAATGAACATGTATACTTACAAAATTAAAAACTCTTTCAAAAGATACCTTGAAATGAAGTTAAATGTTATGCAAAATAATTGAGACAAGTAAAATTAACCTTGGACTCTATTCAATGAAATAAGCATCTAACAATGCTTTTCATGCCCATGATATTTACTTTTAATTTCAAAGGAAGAACAGCAACCTTTACCATACCTGACGTGGGGTTCTTTCCGATTTACTCCTACTCCACTCCCAGTCTGACAGGTCTGGTTTCTGACTCTCCTCATGAGATAGTCGCCTTTCTGGCCCCTCAAAAACAGCGGTTTCTTCATAGTTAGTATCACCCCCTGTTTTGTCAGAAAACACACCCTTCTCTTGGTCAGAATCCTGTTTAGCCTCTGTAATATCAGTATTCGTGTATTTATTGATGCCTTTTGTTGTGGCGCTGTCCAATGAGGAGGTGGTGCTGATTTCTACTTTTATGGCGCTGAAGACATCACGGTTGTCTCTCTGAGAGTCCTTTGTAGCTTCACACTCATAGTTCATCAGGTTGTGATAGGAGATTGAATTTTCATCTTCATCACAGTAATCTTCATGCGCTATTTTATAAATCCCATAACTTTGTTGGAATGACAGATTGAATTCAAAGCCTCTCCTCTTGGCTAAGTAAAAACAAAAACAGAATTCCATGTCTAGTCAGGTAGATACAAACGACAGTTGGATGAACATAGTGAATTAAGATAGGAACTGCATTCAACCTGATTATTAAATAATAAAAAGCTATCTTCATTTACTTCATATTAATTATCCAAAGCAATCGTGACTCACGAGCTCAAATCATCTTAACATCCTGGCCTCATTTTTTTTCCTCACTTGAACAATGAGGGTCTTGACATACATATAATTCCAAAAACCCTTTCAATTTTTAAAAGTAGTTTTTCATAATAAAAATTTAACCATAAATTAGTAAACTCTCAAATACATTGAAGTTTAGGTTTTTTAGCCTATATATTTCAGTTTTGTACATGTCTTAATGGGGGAGTAAAATATATACATATATATTTTTGAGACAGAGTCTCACTCTGTTGCCCTCAGTAGAGTGCTGTGGCATCCCAGCTCACAGCAACCTCCAACTCTTGAGCTCATGCAGTTCTCTTGCCTCAGCCTCCCAAATAGCTGGGACTACAGGCGCCTGCCACAATGCATGGCTATTTTTTGTTGTGGTTGTCATTGTTGGTTAGCTGGCCCAGACTGGGTTCCAACCTGCTAACTTCTGTGTATGCGGCTGGCACCATAACCACTGTGCTGCAAGCACTGAGCCAAAAAATATATTGTTTATAAATTTTATTTTGCTAGACATTATTAGGTATCCTTAACATAGTGTGAGTTATGTCACTAGTAGATATAACTGCTTTAATAATTTGGACATACATTATTTCTGACACTCATGTCTATAAATGCATACATTAAAAACAATTTTTAAACTTTTTACAATAATGTATACCTTTATGATACAAATCAACTTAGAATCAATCATAAAAAAGAGGATGTTTTGTATTTTGGGGATCTGAAGCCCTTTACAATGTCTACAAAGCTGATTCATTATAGGGTGAGTTTAGCAGGAATGCATAAAACTTTTTATGACTTAAATCAGGTGAAATACAGTGATATACTAAATATAGTATTACTGGTGCATATGATGCAATGTCTTAGTAGAATAAAAAACAAGCAAGTAACAGAAAGTGATTCAATTTTTAGGTGTGAATGTCATTAAATGCTACATCATTTTTACATGTTAAAAATAAGGTTATATCAAGGTGGTGGACAAGAGAAAATTTAATGTTTTGTTTTCATTTTTTAATCATGGCTTGTTTTGAATAAAATCCTACTTTGGTAGCTCTGGGTCTTATTATCAGATACTGAGCTATCTTTGGTAGAAAATAATTTATGAAAAGCTACTAAGTTTCTGTGGGAAAAATAGGTAAAATTTGATTCATTTTACAATACACCTTAGGGTTATTCACATGCTGATTCTATTACTGAAATGTTCCCAGAACCTATGATTTACAAACAAATTCCACTGACTGGAAAATAGAATTTGTCAGCATCATTTATTATTGTTTGAGCCAGAACACAAACAAGAAAAATTTCAATTCAAAGAAAATGGAAAAGTAGCAATTGATGCTCATGTTTTATATTGAAACATCCCAGCTTAATTTCTACCTACCTTCTCCAGGAATGTAGTCAAAGTGAAATTAAACTAGGCTTTTAAAATTTACTTTGGCTGCGTGAAAAGTGAAGGAACTCAAAGGATGTTTTAATTAGGGATAAGTTTCCTTTTCTCCAAATAAAGATATAAAGTGACACACTGTCAAGTCAGAACCATCAAGAAAAGAAAAACTGTCATAAAATCCCAATTTTGTCATATAATATGTGACAAAATTGAGTCTAAGACTATATATTTTACCTAAAGCAAAAATAAGCAAGGTATTTGAAGGAGTATGCAGAATGTGTTAATAAAGACCCCACCTCCATGTCATGAGATACAAAAGGCAATCTGAAATAAGCTATGGGGAGAAAGCAGGTTTGCAATAGAGACCTTGATGTGATAGAGCATTCAAGGTCAAATTATGCATGCAGATTAGAGCATCCATGGTCAAATTTGCAGGTAGATTACGTCATTTAACACAACAATCCTAGGCAAGAAAAACCTTATTGATCCTATTTGATACTTGAGAAAACTAAGTTTGACAATGGAAACCTACTGAAGATTATTTACTTAACAAAAAGACTTAAATTTAAAGCTACCTTTTCAGAATTGGAGTTATTTGCCACTATATGAAATTGACCCATGAAAGAATATGTTGATGAATGACAAATGACCCAGATGTACTGTTTTTAATTCAGAGGAAGTACATTAATTATGAAATGTAACCAATAATATATTTCTTGTTACTGACATTCCTTAACACTAAAGGCAAATTATCACAGAGATTACTAATGACACCCAAGATAAAAGGTTAAAACAATATCACAGAGTTGATATTTGACTAGAGGTTGGTTGTAAAGGGGCAAAGCCCTATAAAAACATATTCAAATAACATAATTAATAGTCAAAACTAAGTTGAAGGAAATGTTAGAATTAGAGTCAAAATTGATCATCTTTAAGTTTCTTAATCATCTTTAAGTTGCTTGAGTGTTAAGACTCTGTCTTTTTTCCCCTTCTTTATTTACCAAAAGTAGAAAAACTCAATTTCTATAGGGGCCAGTTAGGTAACATTAATAATGAATAGAGGTTAGGCGTGTATGATAGCGAATGGGAAAGTTCCTTCCTTATCTAAAGCAGGTTCCTGAGCTGCACCCAATTGTTGTAGAGGAATTAGGGACTGGGTTGTTATCTATGCTTTTTCAGAGAAACCAGAGTCACAGATTTTGATGTACAATATCCTGATCTTCAAATGTTGGCCCATAATTAAAATTAGTTAAAAATCACTATAAAAAATTGCTTTAAACACACACACACACATCTTAGAGCTGAATTATGTTCACAGGCCATGAGTTAGGAACTTGTGTTTCTATTGCATGTTAGTGCTATATGTATTGTGACCATTTCCCTGCAAAATATTAGTTGAGTGAGTGAATGACTGAATGAAGCAACTTGTGGGAAGCCTGCACAGGGTGATAGGAAGGGTTTGTCAGGACAGTCTTGATTCAGTGATGCTGGCTGAATGGAATATGGTTTGAAAAGAATTTATATTTTTTAAAGAGTGATTTATTTATTGATGAAAGGCCTCGAAGGTGTCAAGGGTTCCAACTCCTATTTTATGTCATCAAAAAGCACCATAGGTGCACTGTTTTTAAACCTTTTTGTGTGTGTCAGTGAAAGTCAAGAGAGCCTTCATTGATTAATAACTCACAAGAAAACTTAAAGACGGTCAGGCTATTGTCCAGAATCTTTTGAAATCTATGCTACACTTCTAAAAAATTGACACAATGTTGTATTTATTCTCCACAGCAAATGCTTCACTGGACCAAAATCCTGGATGAGACATGAATTAGCTCTGGTCTTTTGTTTTTAGTCACATCTTGCCAGTAACAGTTTTAGACTTGAGTAATTACATCAGCTCATAAACTGAATAATTCTTCACAGTAACGTGTCACTTACCAGATACTCTGATTTTGTCAAAAAATAAAAGCTTAAAATCCTATTTTTATATACAGTATCTTATTGTTAAGCATTTATTTAATTTTAAAAAGGAAACATCATGTCAGGCAAACAAGATGAGTCCGAAAACAATATCCAACCCAGACGTCAACCACCTGAGACCTCTGTGGTAATTCGTCATTTAAAAAAAAAACAACACTTTGTTTTGAGACATTAGTGATGGAGAGTCCTGCTGGAAACAGGAGAAGATCATTGTTTCCACAAATTACCCTCCAGGGTTGACATTCATATTCCAGTTTGCACGTGTCTCACTCAGTTCCTGTTCAGTGAAGCCGAGATGTTGAATTCTATTTACATCTGAAAAATTACTCTATGGTACATAAGAGGAAAAATATCTTTCCTCCTTTGTTTCTGTAATTTATGGACAAAGAACAAAAGGGAGGGAATCTGAGTTTGTCAAGGAACAATGCTTAAATATAAAACTGAAACCATACTCCCAAAGAAAGTACTGTCACCTATCATGCTCCTGGCCTACCTACGGTTGAGCAAGCACCAGGGTTTCAGAATTCTGTTGTTGTGTTATCTGAGCAATAGGAGAATTCACGGTGGCTTTTCAGACAGTGGAAACACATAATTCTCTTTCTCAGAGTTTCCCAGTGACATAGCCTGGATCAAAGAGGGAATGGAGCTATTTGAACTATAAACATCTTAGACTTAAGTTTCTTACATTGTTTTACTTTGGAAGCCATGACCCTTCCTGAAAGCCTTCATATTTCAGGTATTTCTTTGGAATTTTGAAATTAAATTAAATAAAAGCAATGGTTTTAGAGAAAAATATTATTTTAACATTAAAGGCAGTTAAATTTAAAAAATGTTTTATTAACATGACTTGATTCTGCTAGCCTGCCATAAACTCGTCTACCTTGTGTGGTACAGAGATAGACTATGTCACAGGTCTTTTAACATAATAGGTCTGTTACTTGCTTTGTTTTTACTCTGATATGGATGCCGTGCACTTCTTAAAAATGATGATTTACACCACTTTACTGAGACTTTTCATTTTCCCTGGCACAAGACTCCTGCTTTTCTCACCGTCTTAGATATTGTAAGACAAAGTAGGCTCATTACTTTAGTCAAATAGTGTTAAGATTTGTTAGACTTAGAGCTTCAGGCTTATGAATGATTGCTTTATGTTTGCATATTTGTAAGTGGCTCCTAAGTGTTCCTCACTAATTTTCTCTGTCATTGCTGCTCTGGACATTAATCTCCAGAGGATGTCATCAGTATGAGTTCTGTGGTTATTTTAAATACAGATAAATCTGTCATCTGTTAACAATAAACTTCATGACATTCTTAATAATAAAATATTTCTGGTCATTTAAAAAAATCTAGATACTCTAAATTTAAACGTCATTAATGTACGGCAAGTAGACAGTTCACAACTAGTATTTACAAAATAGCCCTATTGTTAAATTGACTATAGAGTGTACTTCGATATTCTCCAGATTTTACAACTCTAAAATAATGTGAGGTAGACTACTTTTAGTTAAATGTTCTTCTGTTAAAGTATAATACATTTGCTTATTCTGAGCAAAGAACAATTAATGGGACGGTTAATTCATTATTCTTAAATGGTAGAACATCTATCTTTTCTCTAGACTGACCTTTCCCTTTTTAGCAGAGTCACCGCAGACTGCTCACTCCTCAACGTTCCCTGTTTTAGAACAGGGAGCTTTCAGGTTGACCCTGTCTCTCATTCCCATTCAGGGAGTGATATTTAGAACTTAGATTTTTAAAAAAAGCAGGTAGTGTGGTTCCATTCATTCATGCAAACGTGAACACACGATGACCCACTCTGCCACTTTGTGTTTCCTTGACACTGAGGGATTGTTTTGCTTTTGTTTTTTTGGGTTCGGGTGTGTGTGTGTGTTTGCAAAAGTGGAGGCCTACACTTGCACGTGTCTTCAATCTGTGTGATATTTACTCAGAGAAGTTTTGAATAACACAAGCAGCAAAATATTGAAAATGTGTTCCTTTATTGTCCCATTTAATCATAATGGGCAGTGACATGATGAGTTTTCTTCTTTTCAGAAAGTTAATAATCTTTAACTTTCTGCAGGCTTCTCCTGGCAATCAATGCCTTTCTCATTTGTAGACTTGGGAGGAGAATTAATTTCTACTCTGAGGTAAAAGCTACATAAACATAATATCTAAGGGCCTTTGTGGGCATGCTGCGTTGAACGAATTCTAGTTCCCTTTTTACCTAAAATAATTGACCAATACCACAAGCAGTTCTTCATGGGATAGCTGAAAACCTGCCTCCTTAAAAACCCACTTCAACAGTGTACTAGCAGTCGTTTCAGGTTCTAGCATCTTCTTGCTATTTGCCATTTACTTTTGTCCTTACTCTCCTCATCACCTTTCCCAATGGACCACTTTTCTGAATTGAGCGCGCGCAGCATCGCACTTACTTCGGGTCCCGTCGGAGGCCACCGCGCCTGCGTTCTGTCTGCAGTTGATGATGCAGCCACAGGGCAAATGGGTCCAGCGTTTGGACAAGACGAACACCGGGGTTACAGTGGTGGCCAGCAGGCTGAGCAGGAAGCTGAGCGTCTCGAAGGGCAGGCTCTGAGCTCTCACCGCGTGCTGGACCACCATGTGCATCTGTAAAGGCCAGCGGACTTCAGACAGAAGCCAGAACCACATTTTCCACTCCTCAAGCCTCCCCCGCCCCCGCAGGCTGCCCAGCCCCTTCTCCTGTCCCCTTTCCCGATTGAGAGCCAGAAGCTCTGCTGTGGGCTGCTCCCCTCATCTTGGGTCGTAGGCTCCTGGGCAAGGGTGGGGCAGACACACCCACTACGCCAGATGGCACAAGATTTGGTGGGGCTTCTGTCCTGGGGAGTCGTGTGTCTGAGCCTGCTGCCCTCAAGTCTCCACCGGGGAGGCGTTGTCTGTGACCTGGGAGATGCCACCCAGGGGACAGGCAGGCATCTGTGCGACCTGAACCATCCAGGGGACAAGCAGGCATCCGTGCGACCCGCACCATGTTCTCCACAGGCCTGTCACTTTCCTGGTGCCTTCCTTCCTCCCACGTGCACTTGTCACAGCAGGGCGCCACTTGGCCACCTCTCTATCTGAACAAAAGCCTGTTTTATCCCTCTCCTCTCACTCCACATCTGATGCTTTTCTCTCCTGTCTTTCTCTGCTAGGGATGGGGATGTCTTTACCAGACAGGAATAAAGTGGAGAGAAAAGGATGGCAGACGCTGGGAGGAAAAAACAGACCCTGCTTTTTATTCTCGCGCTCCTTTTCTTAAAACTCAGATGGTGCTGTAAGTGACTATACCCTTGGCCACCACACAACTAGGAAAACTAAGTCGCCTGCGAAGAAAAGCGCTCCCCACCGGTTCAAGTTTGAAAGCAGCGGCGCGTAACAGCAAAGGCCTCTCGGGCAACTAACCCACCTGTGAACCGCCTGCCTTCAAGTGAATCTCGCAAACAGATCTGGAAGCGGACTGCACTCGCGCCCGTGCTTTCCTCCCCAAACCCGCGACGCTGGTTCCAACACGCACTCACACTGTCTGGCACACACACCCGCGCTTTCTGAACAACGGCACTTTTACCATCATAGGCAGCCAGAGGGTGACTTTTGTCAGGGCTAGGATCAAAGCGAACCGCTTCTGTGCTACACTTATGGCGAAGCTCCTGGTGCCAAAGAGGGTCACCCTGTTCTCCCGCCTGCAGGCTCCGGCTCCAGCGGCAGCGGGCGCACCGGGTCCGAACACGGAATCCGAGCTCGGGGAACATCCCCCCGAGCAGCGCCGCGCCGCGCCCGCAGCATCCTCGGGGGATGGGGGAAGCACTCTCCCCCCGGCTGGAGGGGTCCCGGGGGTGGAAGCGCCACGGGAGATTTCCTGGTAGTTGGCGTGGAGTCGCAGCGGCTCCTCCGAACACAGCAACCGAAGAATGAGAGGAACGGAGAAGCCGGCGAGGAGTGCGAAAGCCGAAGCATACACGGCGAAGGGGAGCAGCACGTAGGAGCCGGAGCAGTCGGCGCGGCAGCCCCAGGCCGTGCGCACGAAGCCGCCCCAGCCGCACAGCGGGGGCGCGGACAGCAGCAGGCTGGCAGCCCACACCGACAGCGCCACGCCGAGCACCGGGCCGGCCCTTCCGGGCGCTGTCCGGCTGCCCACAGCGCTGTGCATCGTGTAAAAGTTGTACAAGACCAGGAGAGTCGCCTTCAAGTTGCTGGAGAGGCCCTGGCACAAATACAGTAAGGCAGAGGCGGCGCACAGAGTCTGGAAGTTACCAGGGACCTCTCTTGGCCACTGCAGAAACATGAAGATGGTCACCGACAGGACGCTCAGGAGATCATCCACCGACCAGGAGGCCACCAGCATGGACACAACAGTTCTGTTCTGCATTTTCAGCAGGGAAACTAGTGAATAAATGCTGCCCACCAGGGCTGCGAGAGCCATTAAACATGTCAGGCAAAAAAGATAGACATTCAGAGTTCCTGGTGGATTTAAAAGGTCCGTAGAATTACGGTTTTCTTTCCACAGGCTAGAGTCATTTGTTGATAAGTTACTGAGAAATAAAGACATTGTCCTTGGTCAATATTTAATTTTCCTTCTCAATGAGTCTGATAATTTCCTCAAGATAAAGCATGGCTGTTGCAAGTCAGGTTTCATTTCTCCTACCAAGTTCCCCTCTAGATGTCCCCAAGGTCAGTCCTGCAGGAAATGATGGCTCCTTCAGGTCTCACTCAACCCATATTTAAAAATTGGGTTCCATTTCAAGCATCATAAAGAATTTTTTCAACATTGCGGTTATTAAAAACAAACCCCAAACTCCCTCCCATTATCAAGTTTCAGGCAAACAAGGAAAAACTCTTCAGGTAGATAGAAAAACAATGCTGTCTGCATCCTTTTGGGTCCTTCTATGGAGCAAAACTGCTTGTAGCTTGAAATAACCAAACTGTATACACTTTTAAGAGCAGAAAAATGATGCATTTTGTTGCAGAGCTGGATTCACAGGCAGAGACATTGTCAGGTAGGTTTCAGCTCTGAAGGCTGAGAGAGAGCCAGTGAGCCAGTCAGAGGGAGCTGGAATACAGGCTCCAATCTGAACCGCTGTGTTCTTCAATCAGCTGCAATTCTGGATCCTCAGAGCTGCAGGAAGGAGGAGTCAGCTCTAAGCAGGAGAAAAGCAGGAAAAAAAAGGGAGGGGAATTTAGTGTGTGAGCAAAATGATGTGTGTATGTGTTCTCAGCCTGCCTCATTCAAAGCATGGAACAGCATCCTTACCAAGCTGCTGCTTTGGTTTTGATTTGCTCAGGCTTTGTGTGAACTACGAATGTCACCCGTGAGAGGTTTAAGCTACTCGAGTAACTTAAGGGGCTGTTTTTATCCTGATCCAGACTTTCCCGCTTCATAAGGCATTTCTTTTTTTAAAGAAAATACTGTACTTAAGGATGTCATTATGGCCCTCATTACGCTAGACAGGATTATGCAGAATATGTGAGTAAAGTCACAGTACCATTAGACATTTGTTTATAACTATTGTCCGTCAATGTCATCTAATAAGCAGGGTGTCATATGAATAACTATTTCTAATTGGTCATAAGGTCAGATGACATTGTATGGGCCTAAAAGGAAAGTCTATCCCCGGAAAACATTTTAACCAGAGTACTAAGGGTATTGGGTACAATAGTTGCATCTCTGAATTGCCAGTTTTGCAATACTGAAAATTTAGCAACTAAGTAACTAACAGCAGTACCTCTGGTTTAGGGTAGCATTCCTCCTTATGACCTGATGGCTG
This sequence comes from Arctocebus calabarensis, assembly GCA_963573935.1. Lineage (NCBI taxonomy): Eukaryota > Metazoa > Chordata > Mammalia > Primates > Lorisidae > Arctocebus > Arctocebus calabarensis. The sequence continues at coordinate 36,778 of CAUYON010086435.1, read as the reverse complement.
CGTCCTCCCACAAGGTCCTGGAGAGAGAGCTGAATGGAAGCAGGGGAAGGGAAAGGGGAAAGGTGATAGGCTATTTATTTAAATGGATGGAAGTGGCTGAAGAAGTGTGATCATTCCTTTTCATTTTATTATAGAAATAACTGAAATTACATTTTGAAGGTGAATCTGTTCAAATGCAAAATGATTGCATTAGTCATTGCCAGCCACACCCTGCAATGAGCACAGCAGGTGGTTTACTTATCTTGACGAGATTGTTTAATTTTCCCCTTCACTCAGCAAATGGAAACAAAACCCACAAGTAACACACTAACTCAGCACTCTAGCTCTCCCTACTGAATTAATAGATCCTGCCATACTATGTGAGTACTATGTGGGGTACATTTATTCAAAAATAATGTTGATGCAGAAAGCACAATGATAAACAGATCTTATTGTTGAATTTTTTTTTTCTTTTTGCAGTTTTTGGCCAGGGCTGGGTTTGAACCTACCACCTCCAGCATATGGGGCCAGAGCCCAACTCCTTTGAGCAATAGGTGCCACCCCTACTTTTGAAGATCTTAAAAGTTACATGGCATGCCGTTCTGCCTCTTCATACAGACCTTATTCTTTCTTGCCATAGCAAAAGTATTATTCTTCAATATGGCATCTAATTCTGGATTTTCAGTTAGGTTGTGCAAAAAGTCTCACTTTGTCAAGATACAATGAATAGAAATTAATAGCTACTGCAGTACCATTTCAGGGCTGAGAACGTATCTCCTTTTATTACCATCATTTCTGGGTTTTCCATTTAAATGCAGATTTGGAAAAGGGACACCAAGTGGCACTGGTCTTTAGGATATTAAAGAAAAGACAAGAGTGTTTAGTACAGTCCAAATGTTGGTAGTAGCGCAGCAGCCAGTAGGGAGTTAGGAGATGTATCTGGATTTGACCTCAGACTTTGCTGATGTTGGACAGGTAACCTAGTACAAAAAATTTTATACTTTCTCTGGCTATTTCTGCATAGTAAAAAAAAAAAGAGTGTCAGTCTGTTTCGTATTGGTATAACAAAATACCAAAGATTTGGGAAATTTTTAAATAAAATAAGTTAGTTTCTCACAGTTCTGGGAGGCAGGGAAATTCAATATCAAAGTGCCAGCATCTCGCAAGGGCCTTCTTGCTGTGTCATCTCTTGGTGGGATTTAGAAGGGCAAGAGAGCATGTGTTTGTGTAAGAGGGAGAGCAAGGGGGTGGGGTGCTGAACTCACTTTTACAGCAAGCCCACTCTCTCTGTAACTAGCCCATTCCTGAGATAAGGACGTTACTCCATTCCTGAAGGCAGACTTCTGATATTACTACCTCTCCACCTCCCAACACTGTTGCACTGGGGATTGAGTTTGCAACATATGAACTTTCTGGTCACATTCAAACTATAGCAAAGGATTCGGCTGGATGACTTTTAGGGTCTTTCCAATTACAAAATTAAATGATATGGTATTTTAGAAGTTTAGGTTAACTTTGTCTTATTTTTTTTCTGTTTATGTTGCAATAATCACTATTATTCTCTCTTAAAACATGCAAGCCTATAGCAGCTGAAGCTTGGATTCTACATGCTTTCTCTTTCTTTATGATAGCACAGAAGCTCTTCTCAATATGAAGATGGTATAAAATATAAGAAGCCTAGAATGCTGAGCCAACCGTGGGATTACAGCTCCCCTAGAGATATGTAGGAACCTATGATAAGTTTTGTGTTAATGGGAAGTAAAATTTGTTGTTTAAGTCACTGAATTTTGGGAGTCCATTGTTATTGTAACCGTACCAGATAAATCTGGCTTAACTTTATGTAACAAAGTTGTGTTTTTTCAGTTGCCATAAACACCCAGGTTGAAGACAATGTAACCTGAGCATTCCCAGACAAACCAAGCTTAAAACCACTGACAAGAACTTACGGGCTTGGACTGAGGAGCAAGGACTGAATTAAGAAGTGGACGCCTCATTGCAAGACCCAAGGTCCAACCAGGTCAGGCCCTGGCAGCACAGCACAGCAGGATCCAATCAGATCAGTTTCCTGGTATCTCGTCATTGCAAGATCCAATCACATCATGCCTCATTAATCTATACATCTAAAACCTGACCCAGGACCCAGGTTGGGAAGACAGTTTTGCTTTTTTTTCTCCTCCTTGCCTGTTGACTTTTCTAGAAGGCCAATTCCATTGTATTTACTTCTAAGTACATCAGGAAACAATCCCACTGATTGCTTGGTGACACCAGCCCATTTAATATGGTTAAGTATAATATTGCCCCATATCATTGATGAGAAAACAGAGGTACAGAGCGGCATGGTGGCTTATGCCACCTAGCACTCTGGGAGGCTGAAGCCGGTGGAATGCTTGAGCTCATGAATTCGAGACCAGCCTGAGCCAAAATGAGACCCTGTTTCTACTAAAAAAATAGAAAAACTGAGGCAAGAGGATCGCTTGAGCCCAAGAGTTGGAGGTTGCTGTGAGCTAAGATGCCACATTTTACCCAAGGCGACAATTTGAGACTCCACCTAAAAAAAAAAAAAAAAAAAAAGATAAAAAAGAAAACAGAGGCACAGAGAAATTAAATGATTTGCCCAAAGTCACACATTGAGTAAGTGTTGGAATCAGATTTTAAAATTATAGTAAGTCCTCTGCTGCGTACAGACACATTTTCTAATAACTTCCTCTTAGCACTTTATCCTTGAAAATACTTCCAATGGATGTTGATATTTTGCTTTCCATTCTTGAAAAAACAAATTCTTGAAATGTCTAATTTTACGGAAATGGTCATTTACAATATTTTACAAAACTTTGCTTTATAATGCATTATATATGCATCTATGCATCTAAGAACATACAAATGTATGTATATTTTATAATGCATTATGTATTATGAAACATAAAGTTTGGTAAAAGGTTGTAATTTGAGCTTACCAATATTATTTATATATGAGTAATAAGTTCCTTGAACATTTTAAACCCTCCCCTTAGCCATAATTCCATTTTCTTTAAAACATCCTCTTGAGAAAAAAATCTTACTCTAAATGTCTTTCAACCCAGATAACTTTTAGGAGACTAAGAAGAAAGATTTCTAAAAAGCCTCTTTGTGTCTTAAAAAAGTTTTTATTCAGTACCTACGAGTGAGCTTTATTCCTGTCTTTCCTAAGACAGAGGGTTTAAAAAAAGTCTATTATAATAGAGCTTTATGTCTTCAATTATTTTAAATTCTATCTTCAAAATAATTAATAATAAAAATTTATATTGACTTAAGTAGAAGTGTTTTATATCCTACTGCTTTTTTGGTTACTTTTAAACATGTACTATATGTTTAAAACATATACTACATGTAACACAGCATTACCAACCATTAAAGAACCTACAGGGTGTTAAATTACAGAAATTTAATAAAAAACTGCAGAGAATTTGAACAACCTACAGAAAATTATATGACAATAATTCCATTAGGATTTTAGTTTATGGCATCCTTGATGCAGTAATACCTTTGGAAAACACTGTAGATAATTTATTTCTCTACAAGTCCACAGAATATCTGAAAATTCTCAAGAAATAGGAAACACAATAAAAAGCTTTAGTCGAATGTTGTAAAATAACATTCTTAGCAGTGTAGCTTTGATAATAAAAAAGTAACCACAGAACCAAATAAAAATATTTAGACTTGTTTAAAAAAATAAAAAAGCATCATAGGTACAGTTAGCTATGAAGGTATCATGTTTTTCTCTTTCTAGAAATGTAGCGTTGTGTGCCCAAAATATTTTAGAGTACTGTCTTAGATTAATACTCTTGCTAACTAATCATTAACTCTAAAGCAAAAGAGCTCATAAATAATCTAATACACACACAGTACAGACACATATAAATAAGATTCAGATTCTATAAATATATATAATAACTACAAATGTGTAATCATAAATGTATAATTTATATATTAATGATTGTATGTATAAGTAATATCTAGATTGAATAAAATACATACATACTCTGCTACAGCTGATAATATTCCAAAATGTGACTAGCCATTTGGCATCAGAGGAGAGCCTAAGTGCTGTGATTTCTTTTCTTATTTTCTGGTGTCTTGATAGAAACATGCAGTATCTTAGACTGTCTGATCATTGTGAGGACACAATTTAGAAATGTAGCGTTGGCCTAAAGTCAGAGAGACTAACTTTGTGAATTTGACCTTTAGAAACCTGATAAATATGTTCCAGCTCCATCTATGTAAACATGAAAAAGGTAAGGTCGCCATCTTTCTTTAAGGCTGCGTAATATTCCATGGTATACGTGTACCACAATTTATTAATCCATTCATAGGTCTAGGGGCACAACATATTCTTCTTAGCAAAGTATCTCAAGAATGGAAGAAAATGTATCCAATGTACTCAGCCCTAATATGAAGCTAATTTATAGCTTTCATATGAAGGCTAAAACCCAATTATAGCACAAGAATATGGGGAAAAGGGCAAGGGAGGGGAGGGGATAGGGGAGTATAGGGGGAGGAAGGGTGATTGGTGGGATCACACCTACGGTGCATCTTAGAAGGGTACAGGTGAAACTTACTAAATGTAGAATGCCAATGTCTACATATAGTGATTATGAAAATGCCATGAAGGCTATGTTAAACAGTTCAATGAAAATATTTCAGATTGTATATTAAGTCAGCACATTGTGCCCCATGATTGCACTAATGTACACAATTATGATTTAATAAAAAAAAAAAGAAAGAAACCTGATAAATATGCTTTCATCCCAAAGGCAGCCCTCAATATTTGTGGGGATTATTTCAACAGTCTCTCAAATGAGAAAGACCATCTTTTTAAAACATATTTTATTGGTAAAACACAAAACTGTGCATATATATGCACACATAATAAAAATATATGTATGTAAATGCTGAACAGATAGAGAAAAGATTTGTTACCAATGATGAAAGTCGTGGCTTATATAATTTTACTTATTCTGGACATGAATCTTGACTATACTAGTTCTGTAATTTTTTTTTTTTTTGAGACAGTCTACTATGTCTCTCTGGGTAGAGTACTATGGCATCACAGCTCACAGCAGCCTCAAACTCTTGGGAATAAGCAATTCTTTTGCCTCAGCCTCCCAAGTAGCTGGGACTACAGGTGCCGGCCACAACGCCTGGCTATTTTTTGGTTGTAGTTGTCATTGTTGTTTGGCAGGCTGGGGCTGGGCTCAAAGCCCCCAGCTCCAGTGTAAGTGGCTGGCGCCATAGCTGCTGAGCTACAGACACCGAGCCTAGTTATGTCATTTTTACTTAGCCATATAAGAAAGATAATGGAGGAAAGTTTTTTTTTTTTAATATAGCACTATGTGAAGCTATGTAGTGGATTGGGAATGATTTAACTCATCCAATAGAATAAAAATATAAATTATATACAGTTATCCTAAATGTAATTATATACTATAAACATTCATTCTCATTCGTTTGCTTAACGTCTATTTGAGTATCTAAAGGTCAGATCGTATACTGTAGTATTAACAGTATCAATAGTAAATATAACATTGCAGTCCCTGCCCTTGTGAATCTTATAGTCTAATCATTTTCCTTACTATTGCTTTCTTTAAATTCCTCTTCAGAAATAGCCTCCCATTCTAAGGGGCTTATGCATTAAGTGTTTAATGCACAGGATGAGGATGCTGCAAAACAAATTGATCAAATTTTAAATCAGTAATGAGATTATGTAGGGGACCCCTGTACCTTTTATTCTTTCTTGCTTTTTTTTTTTTTTTTTTTTGGTCCATTGAGCCACAAGGTTTCAAGGAAATCTTTCAACATCTCAGTATCTCAAAGGAAAAAACACCTCTTCAGCTAATCACTACCACTGTAAATCTACACAAAGGAGTTCCGACATTAATTTTCAGTTTCTTTACCTTGGGGAGCTGGTGAAAGCTCTTTTTGGCTCTGATCTGGTCCAGGTTTCACTTCATTTGTGTTGTCTGTATTACGCTGATGTCGATTATTGTGTAGCCCTGTCCCTTTCCGACATCATTCCTGTTCCAGGATGGGTGGGATATTGCTTCTTTCACAATAATGCCTTTTTTAATGCACAATTTTTAGGAACTTCTCTGTCTCTACGTGAGTAATTGCTCTAAGTTTGCTTTAAGTGCTAAAACCTAATTAATCGTGTTCTCAGAGATGGTTGCTCTTTCCAATCCTTTGTAAAATGAATGCTACCCATTGCCCTGGAAGTCGCTTCTCTCTCTGTACAGCTTTGCTTTCTAACATGAGCACTCTATGTCCACTCGAAGCATCATTATCTTGCCTTTAGTTGAGCATAGCAGTGAGAAATGACTTTTATAATAAGTTTTTAGGCAGAAAGAGTAATTTCCTTATTGAAGCCTCAGCTTTGCTCACTACGTAAAAATGATGATGCTTAGGGAGATTGCTTGGTTCATTCAAGGCATTAGCAAACTACAAACTATTTACCTATTTTTTTTTTTTTTGAGACAGAGTCTCACTCTCTGTTCTGGGCAGAGTGCCATGGAGTTCAACCTCACAGTAACCTCAGACTTTTGGGCTCAAATGCCTTTGCTTCAGCCTTCCTAGTAGTTGGGACTACAGGGGTCTGCCACAATGCCCAGCTCATTGTTTTTTGTTTTGTTTATTTTTTTTCTATTTTTAGCAGAGACTGGGTCTTGATTTTGCTCAGGCTGGTCTTGAACTCTTGAGCTCAGGCAATCCACCCACTTAGGCTCCCCAGAGTGCTAAGATTATAAAAGTGAGCCATGATTCTTGGTTATACAACCTATTTTTATAAATAAAAATTTAGCATAACACAGTCATTCCCATTCATTTTTTTTTAATGACTATATTCAACCTATAACACAGAATTGAATTCTGAGTAGGCCTGTAAGAGACTGTATGAGCCACAAAGCCAAAAATACTTACTATCTGGACCTTTTCATGAAAAAAAAAAAAAGTTGATTCTAGGTTTGTCTGAACGAGGATTACTTTAATGTAAATTTATATCTGTTAGAGTGTTGGGTCATTTTTGAGATTTAGATACATCCAAATTCTATTTGAACATATATGATAACATATTATACCATATAAAAGTTATATACTATATTTATACATAAGTTATATATAATTATTAATAATACACCAATAGTAAAAATAACAACAGCAAACATTTATTTAGTTCTTATATTGTGCTGGATAGTCTTCTAAGTTATTTATAGGCATTAACTAATTTAATTTCACAATCTTATATATTATTAAGTTTAGCCCATTTTCCAGACAAAGGAACTGAGGCAGAGTGTAAATAACCAACCTATTGTTGCACTACTGATAAGTGAAAGGGTTAGAATTTGAATTGGATTATCTAGAGACACTCTGAATCCTGGCTTATCGAGGTAGGATAGTAGATGCTTTATTTTTCTGCCTAATTATTTAGATCTCTTGCTTTTGCCAACATCCTGTGAGCCTAAATAAAACAGAGTGATTGCTGGGGAAGAGAACTTCCTAAGGCCATACATGTTATTTAGGTTTTAAATAAGTTATAGAATGATGCAAAGTATTATTTTTTTTTCATTTTCTCTCATTGAGGGCTTTACAGAAATTGTCTCCTTAACTCTTAGTTCTCTAGGGAAAAGTGAAGTTTTAATCCAAATGCTGCAGCTAAGGATTTAAAGCATGCAAACAAAATCATTTGTTGATTATACAGCAATTCAATGACAGGTGTAAATTAAATTGACCTCTCTCCATTTCCTTATTCCTTTGTCTATCCACAAGACTGGAAATCTCTCTGGGTGTGATAGGGAGAAATGTCTCTGAGTTTTGGGTATATTTGAAGTGAAAAGATTATTTATTTATAAAGGATTTTTAAAATTTGAATGAAAGAAAAACATGGCAAGGTTTTAGAAATAAACCTCCTGCAGAGATGAAAAGTGATATTGATTCACTCGTCACTGGGGTGGAGAAGTTGGACTCCGACAACCTGAATGTCATTTCTCATCACTCTCCTTGTGGCTTTCTTTCAATCCTTCAACAAACCACTTAATCTTTCTCATGGCTCTGTTCCTCTGTCTTAATAAATAGAATATCATCTATCCTGAAGAACTTTAAAAGCTCATATGAAAAGTATAAGATGTTAGAATACATAATGATCAGTTTCTGGTATGTTAATCTTCATAACTTGCAGTTCCTTTGCACATTGCCAGAAACTCTAGGTTTTCAGATAGATAATACCAAGAGGAAAATCAGTTGTGTCATATTTCTGATGCAGATCAGAATCACTATACTGTGTACAGTATCCAACCAATTTTCCACTTGGTGCTCAGATTAGTATGCTATGCAATGAAAAGAGAAGGGAGAAATGAGGGACTGTGATTGAGAAAGAGAGAAGAGATACAGAGAGAAAGCGATAATGTCTTGTAGACTTGAGAAATCTGAGCTAATAAATTGTCATGTTGATGTTGGGGCATTGGGGTTGGAAGGAATGTATGTAGCCTAGCAAGGTCAGGGATAAAAGATATTGACAAATTAAAAGACACAGTTCCCATATCTTAAAATTGATTTGTTTTAGAAAATATTTGAGATGAATTCCATTAAATCAGACTTGCAAACAGGTTAAATATAACCGTGGAGGTATGACTAACAACAACAACAAAAGTGCAGAAGAAAACCATGCTCTAGCTGTGCAAAAGTAATGACTAGTAGCAGTTTCATGTGTATGCATAAGTAGTAATACACATGTGACTATAATTGCATATGGATAAAGATCTTGTTTTTTCATAAATCAAAATTTCCTTGGACGTCACTTTGTATCAGAGCATAATTTAATTTGTTTCATATAGCTGTTTTGTATTTGATAATATGGGTAAACTATCATTTACTTAGTTCCTTATGGAACTAAGTTGTTGGTTGTTTTTTCTATTGTTTCTCTTTAAAAAACAATGGTGAGTGAATATCTTCACACATACATCGAGATATCTCTTCATAAGTACATACCTGAGGTAAATTCTGAGCACTGGAATTGCTGATCCAAACTGGAAATTTTGACTGAATTGGCTACATGCTTATCAAGAACTTGCACAAATAACAGCAACATAAACTGAAAAATACTAAAAACGCCTGTTTCTTCCCCACATTGTCACCAATACGGAGCATTATGAAAGTCCAAAAATTTTTTTGTTCAATCTACTATGTTAAAAATGTTGGATTTAAGGGATTATGAGACAACGCAGAATAAGAAGCAAGAGGGATCTTTCTTCCATACCCAGAGAAAAATTGTCCTAGCAAAATCTGTCTAATGCAACTATTTTGTTACTCTGAAATCTGATGAAGGCTTGCAACTTCAGGGGAAGGTTTAGATGACCAACTGTGGCTAATTTCAGACAACTTCAGCACAGTAGCATCTGCTTATCCTCCCAGCTCTGTGGCAAGACCCATGTAGTTGTTCCTAGAGCAGCTTTTACAGAACCTGCAGGGAGCCAGAGTGAACCAAAAGAACCCAAAGATTGAAGACCTGTGCTCTGTTTGCTAATTTCTTCTCCTCATCATGGAGATTCAGACAAAAATATGGGGTGACCATTATTTTTACAACTCCCTTGGTTGCAACACCTCCCCCTGAAAAGTGATATCTAGGAGATTTAAAGATCCAATACCCTGTTTTTCTTCACCTTTCTTTCTTAACTAGAAATTAAACACTAGGACATACAAAAGTAATTTCATATACATGGAAAATTAGAAAGAAACTGTGCATCCCCAGAAAAAGGTGCAGGCTAAGAAAAGACCTGAAAAAACCTTAGGTTTATACATCAGGCTTATATGTGGCATAGGAAAACCTACAGTAACATAAAAGCAAATACAAGTAGTAAAAAGAAAAAAACAAAAGGATGAAACCCCCTTAAATCCCACAAATGCAGGGGAAGCAGAAGAATCTGATTTCCAAAGTTATTACTTCATTACCTTCAAATGTTTAATTTTCAACAAAAAAGTTAAAAGGCATACAAACCAATAGAAAGTATGACCCAATCATATGAAAAAAATAAATGAGTAGAAATTTTCCTGAAAAAGATCTGGTGGCAGATCTAGTGAACAGAGACTTTGAAGCAATGATCTCAAAGATACTCAACTAAAGGAAGATGTGTAGAAAATAAAGAAACAATATATAAACAAGTGCAAGCATCAATAGAGAGATAGAAAAGCTAAAAAGCAATCAAAAAAATTCTGAACCTGAATGATTCAATAATAAAATAAAATTAAAAATTCATTAGAAGTTTTCAAAGGCAGAAGATAAAATTGGCAAACCTGAAAATAAGGTAATAAAAATTGTGAGTCTGAGGAAAAGAAGGAAAAAATGTTGAAGAAGAGTGAATGGATTCTAAGACACCAATGTGACACCATAAAGCAGACTAACATACACACTGAGAGTTCCAAAAGGAAAGGCGAGAAGGAAGGGATAAGAGATAATATTTGAAGAAATAATGGATGAAAATTCCCCAAATTTGAGTAAGGCATGAATGCAAACTTCAAAGAAGTTCAACAAACTTCAAGTAAGATAAACTCAAAAAGATCCACATTGAGACATACTATAATAAAATTTGGAAAATACAAAGATGAAAAGAAAATCTTGAAAATGGTAAGAGAAAAATTGTTCTTCACATATAAGACATCACCAACAAGATAATAAATAGATGTCTTATTAGAAGCTTTGGAAGCCAGAAGGCTATGGGTTAATAAATTCAAAATGCTAAACGAATTCAAAAAAAGGCCCTGCCAACCAAGAATCTTATATGCAGGGAAATTTTCCTTCAAAAATAAGGAAGCAATTAAGACATTTCCAAATAAACACCACAGCTACACCTACTTTGCAAGAAAACCCTAGGGTGTCCTGCTGGATGAAGTGAAAGAACACTGGACAGTAAATCACTGCCGTGCGAAGAAACAAAGTTCTCAATAAAAATGAATACATGGGCAATTATAAAAGCTACTATTATTATAACAACAGTTTGTAACTAGACTTTGTGTTCCTCTTGATTTAACAATCTAATGCATTAAACAAGTTATTAGTGTAAATGCTAATATTATGAGATTTTGGCTTGCCACTCTACATTTTTGTTTTCTATGTAAGTTAAGACACTAATGCATTTAGAATAATTATTAGTTCATATATTTTGGGGCATACAATGCATAACATGTAATTTTGTGACATCAATAACCAAGGGGTGGAAAGATACCAGTTAAAGAAGAATAGTTTGTGTATGTTGCTGGAGTTAAACTAATGGGAATTCTAGTTAGTCTGTTATAACTTTCAGACTTTAAACATAGTACTCATAATAACTACACAGAAAGTAGCTATAGAATATATACGAAGGGAATGAGAAAGGAACTTAAACATTTCACACACACCAAATTAAATGTAAGACATTAATGCAAGAAATGAGGAACAGACAGGGCATATGCCTATAATCCCAGAGCTTTCGGAAGCTAAGGCAGGAGGATTACATGAGCCCAGAATTTTGGCAATACAGCAAGATCCCATCCCTAAAAAATATATATTTTTAAAATTATCTGGGCATGGTGGCACATACTTGCAGTTCTATCTACTCAGGAAACTTAGGCAGGAGGGCTGCTTGAACCCAGGAGTTCTAGTGTACAGTAAACTATGTTCACACCACTGCACTGCACACAGCTTGATGCAGTGAAATACGCTATTTCAAAAGAAATTTAAAAAGAAAAGAAGAAAAGGAAAGAAAGAAAAAAAGGGACAAAATAGCTATAAGGTATATAAAAATCAAATAGCAAAATGACAGAGATCCCTCTTTATCACTAGTTACTTTAAATTAAAATGCATTAAATTTTCCAATCAAAAGACAGAAATAGGCATAATAGATTAAAAAAAAACATGATTCAGCAACATTCTATCTACAAGAGATTCATTTTAGAACCAGAGACACAAATAAAATAAAAGTGGCAGAATGAAAAAAGATATCCCAAGCAAATAGCAACCAAAAGAGAGCAGGGTTACTATACTAATATCAGACAATATAGACTTTAAATAAACATGTTTATAAGAAACAGAGAAGCACATTGTATGTCCTTCTAAAAGGTTCAAAAGAACACATAATAATTGTAAACATTATATGAACGTAATAACAGACCATCAAAATATATGATGCAAAATCTGACAGAATTGTAGGAAGAAATAGCTCTACAATAATAGTTGGATACTTCAATATCCCATTGTCACAAATGGATGGAACAACTAGACAGCAAATAATGGAATAGAAGACTTAACACAATTAACCAACTAAATCTAACAGAGACATATACAGAACATTTACTCAACAACAATAGCATACACATTCTTCTCAAGTATACATGAGACATTTTTTCATAATAGGCCATATGTTAGGCTACACATTCTCATAATAAATTTTGAATGATAGTTAGCATGTAAGCTGTTTTCTCTGATCAAAACAAGATAAATTAGAAATTAATATAAGTAAAACCAGAAAAACCACAAGATTGTGGAAATTAAACAACACATTCATTAAAACCAGTGGGTCAAAGGGGAAATCACGAGGGAAATTATAAAGAAAATATTTGGAGATAAATGAAAATGAAAGTACAACATACCTAAACATAGGATGCAGTGAAAGCAGTGCTAAGGTAATATTTTCTGTCTATAAATACTTACATTATAAAATAAGAATGTTCTCAAATCAACACTCTCACTTCAGAACATGAGCAACTAGATAAAAATAAACTGTAAATTAACAGAAGGAATAAAGTAATAAAGATTCAAATAGAGATAAGTGAAACAGACAATAGAAAAACGAGTGGAAAAAAATCAATGTAACTTAAAGTTGTTTCCTTTCAAAGATTGGCCAAACTGATGTTAAGCTAAATGTAATAAGAGAGAGAAAAAGAAAAAGAGAGAGGACTCTAATAACTAACATCATAAACAAAAATAGGGATATGGTTACCAATTCTATAGAATTAAAAAAGATTATAGGAGTACTAGAACAATTATATGTCAACAAATTGGATAACCTAGATGAAGTGGACAAATTCTTGGAAAAAAAACTCTACTAAGTCATGAAGAAATAGAAAATCAAGAGAGTGAATTAGCAATTAAAAATCCCCCTAAAATGAAAAGCCCTGGATCTGATGGCTCAGTGGTGAATTCTACCCAACATTTGATGAAGAGCTAACACTTCTCAAATTTCTCAAAAAACTCAAAGAGCGAGGAGAGTTTTATAACTCATGCTAGGAAGTTAGTATAACTCTGATATCAAAGCCAGATAAAGACCCTACAAGGAAAGAAAACTACAGACAAGTATCTCTTATAAAGGTTGATGCAAATATCTTCAGTAAAATTCTAGAAAATCAAATTCATTACCATATTAAAAGGATTACAAACCATGTCCAAGGGGATTTATTCCTGGATTACAAAGATGTTTCAACATACAAAAATCTGTGAATGTAACACACCTCATTGACTGAATGAATATAAAAAAAGCAGGGCAATGCCTGTGGCTCAGAGGAGTAGGGCACTGGCCCCATATACTGGAGGTGGAAGGTTCAAACCTAGCCTCGGCCAAAAACCACACAAAAAAATAATAATAAATAATAAAAATAAAAAAATTAAAAAGCACATGAACATCTTAATTGATACAGAAAAAACATTTGACAAAATTTAACATACTCTTGTAATTAAAAAAATACTTGACAAACTAGAAATTGAAAGAAACTACTTCAATATAATTAATGCAAAATGTAAACATCAAACTCCTCTGTGAAAGTCTCCATGCTGAATGACCTTATTCTGTTAAGATTAGGAACAAGGCAAAGACAACCACTTTTACCACTTTTATGCAACATAGTACTGGAAATTCTAGCGAGAGCAATTAGGTTAAAAAAAAGAAATAAAGATCTCCCAAATTGGAAAAGAAGAAGAAAAATCATCTCTGTTCACAGACAATAGGTTCTTATATGTAGAAACTGTAAAGATTTCACCAAAAAACTGTTAAAAAATCTATTAAACAAATTCAACAAAGTAGCAGGATATAAAGTCAACACATAAAAATTAGTTGCATTTCTATACACTAACAAAAAACAATGTGAAATAAAAAAAAATTCATTCACAATAAATTGCCTCAAACCTACTAAATGCAGAACACAAATGTTTTTACACAGTAAACGAGAAAATCTCATGAACGTTAGTTATGTCGAACAGGCAGATGAAAATATTTCAGATTGTATGTGAGGCCCGCACACTGTACCCCATGATTGAACTAATGTACACAGCTATGATTCAATAAAAAAAAAGGAAAGAAAGAAAGAAACCTAAACAAGTGCTTGTACAATGAAAATTACAACCTCGATGACAGAAATTTAAAAACATAAATAAATGAAAACATATTCCATGTTCCATGGGTTAAAAAGCTTAATATTTGTTAAGATATTAATATTACCCAATGTGATATGCAAGTTCAACACAATACCTATAAAAATCCCATTTTTTTGTAGAATTAGAAAAATTCACTCTAAAATCCATGTGAAAGCTTAAGGGACCCTAAATAGCCAATGCAAGCTTGGAAAAGAACAAAGTTGGAAATAATTTATTGGATCTTTCTTTTCCTTTTCCTCCGCCCCCCCGTCCTTTACTTTTGACCCCTGTCGTTTTTCCTTTCCTTTTTCCCCCTTCCCTTCTCTTTTCTCTTTTTTTCCTTTTGACACAAGTTCTCACTTGTTGCCCAGGCTGATCTCAAATTACTGGGTTCAAGGAATCCTCTTCCCTCAGTCCCCCAAGTAGCTGGGATTATAGGTCTTGATTTATTTTTAAGAGAAATATTAAATTTTAAGGTAAATTAATTGTTTTCTTTGGAATGCAAGAAACACTTCACTTCAGAAATATAAAATAACAGTTGTCATTTCTTTTTAGTGCTAGTATAGCATTACTTTAAAAAATTGATGTAAAAAATATAACAAAATTTACCAGTTCTAACCATTTTTAAGTGCAGTTCAGTTATGTTGAGTATATTCACATTGTTTTGATGCACATCTCCAGAATTTTTTTATCTGGTCAAACTAAAATGCTGCACCTATTAAACAATAATTTCTCTTCTCCTCCTCCCCTTATCCCTTGGTAATCTTCATTCTACTTTATGTTTCTATGAATTTGATCATTTTAGGTCCATCATATGAATGGAACATACAATATAGTATTTGTCTTTTTATAACTGGCTTATTTCACTTAGCATAATTTCTTCAAGGTTCATATTTGTTGCAAAAAAATACAGGCTTTGATTTCCCCTTTTCTTATGAATAAAAATATTCCATTGTGTGCATATATCACATTTGGCTGATGAATATTTGTGTTGCTTCTACCTCTTAGCTTTTGTGAATAATGTTGCTATAGAAATCCATGGGCAGGATCTCTTCAAGAGTCTGATTTTAAGTCATTTGGATATATGCCCAGAAGTGAGATTTTGGATCATACTGGAGTACTATTTTTAATTTTTAAAGAAATCACCATACTATTTTCCCATTTTATGGTCCCACCAATAATGTACAAAGGCTTCAGTTTCTCTACATTCTCTCCAACACTTTTTATTTTTTTGTTTTTCTTTTTTTCATAGTTGTCATTGTTTTCACTTTTGTATTTAACATTTTATCCATTGAATTTATTGTGGTATATAAGAATAGAAAAGAATTTTGGTTTATTTCTATTGTCCAAGTACTTATTCATTTGCTCCAACATAATTTTATGTAATCTATGTTTTCCAACTGATATGATACCTTTGATATACTATGTACAGGCATAACAAATTCTCATATGAATTGTGTATATTTATGATTATTTTCTTTTCCACAGATTATTTGCTATTGATTCCTTTCTGGTAAAAGAAATTTTTTATTTTATTTTATCTTATTTATTTTTTATTAAGACAGAGTCTCACTTTGTCACTCTCAGGACAGTAACATGGCATCATAGCTCACAGCAACCTCAAACTCTTGGGCTTGTTCTGCTCTTAGAGATGCAATGGTAAGGGGATGGTGCAAAATGTAGACTCTTACCCTTGGTTGTTTTGAAAGAAATAACTGATGAGGCTGGAAGAGGCAAGCAGCTTCATATGCCAAGTAGGTAGCAAGGAAGTGCTGCCCTGAATGAAAACCTTAAGGATCTTATTTTAAGATTGGGCTCAAGTGATTCTCTTGCTTCACCCTCCCTAGTAGCTGGGACTACAGGTGCCTGCCACAACACTTGACTACCAGTGAAAAAACTTTTTAATAAATTTCATTGATGTATACCATAAACACAGAACTTCAAATGACAAATCTACAAATCAGTAAATTTTCAGAGTGAACTAACTTGTATAAATAGAATCTTGATGAAAAAACAGAGCAGTAGAGTGCTGTGGGTTAGAGTTTAGCTTAGGCTAACATTCCTAAGGATCTGGTGGCAAATAGCCTGGATTCCTCAACACCTCCCTTCCACCCCTGAACACAGTACCTTCAGGGCACTGCCAGGGGATCAAGAATATTCAGCAGTTTATATGTAGATCTATGGGTCACTGTGCTGGAAAAGGCTCAAAGGTTGAATTTGCTTAAGATATAGATTAGCAGCATAGAATGTGGAAATTAATGTTTATTCCCAAGGCATTGTGACTGTTTCTTTTTTATTTTATGATATTGTGATAACCTCCTCGGTCTTTCTTTCCATTGTTTCCTCAATTCACTGATATTGCAAAACTTCTTTGTTTCTTTCTATCTATAATTAACTTCCTATGTTCCCTCCATCTTGCACCTAGGGAGTTTTCCTATGTGGAATAAAAGATCCTTGAGGTTTTCATGCAGGGCAGCACTTCCTTGTTACCTTCCTGGCATATGAAGCTGCTTGCTTCTTCCAGCCTCATCAGTTATTTCTTTCAAAACAAGCTAGGGTAAGAGTCTACAGTTTGTACCATCCCCTCACCACTGCATCTCTAGAAGCAGAATGAGAACATGGTGTCAGATGCCCCTTTGTGCTCTTTCTAGTAATGACTTCTTTTACTATATTGATTTATGATCTATACTTATACATTAGCTTTCCTTGAAATGATTAAGCATGTCCTTTTGCGTGTCTGTCTTCATATGTTCAACATAAACACCAAATCCATGTTTTTGATATAGTGATTTGTTCACTTTGGTGTATAGTATTTGAATTTATGATTATTCCACAATTCATTTATCAATTTTTACCATATATACACATTCATGTTGTCACCAAATGGGGACTATTGCAACCAAATTCTTGTAAAGTTTACCTTTGTGAGTTAATTTTCACAGTTTCTTGGTAGAAGACATGGGATTCTTGGTTCAGAAATAAAAGACTGCAGTAGCAGTAGTCAGAATATCAGTATTTTCTTTTTCCACTTTCCCAAGCTTTAACTCCCACAGGGCTATATGCAGAGGGTCAGGTAACAACTGCACATAAAATGGGAGTTGTGTTATAGGAGAAGACTCTGAGCTTATAGAATGAAAATACAGTCATGTGCTGTGTAGTGACATTTGGGTCTACAACTGCGTATATGAAAGTGGTCTCATATGCTCATAATGAAGCCAAAAATTCCTATCACCCAGTAACATAGTAGCCTTGTGGTGATGCTAATGTGCTAATGTAAACAAACCTACTGTGCTCCCAGTAGTGTACAGTCTGCTGTAGGGTACAGTAATGTCCTACCTAAGCCTTCACATTACTCACCTTTCACTCATTGACTCACCCAGATAAATTTTCAGTCCTGTAAATCTCATTCATATTACTTACCTTACATAGCTGGACCCTTTCTTATCTTTCATACTTTATTTTTACTCTATCTTTTCTATGTTTATACACATAAATATTCACCATTGTGTTATAATTGCTGATAGTATTAGTACAGCAACATAACTTCAGAGGCACTAGGTGTGTAATAGGATATACCATGCACGTTTGTGTAAGTACGCTCTGTGATGTTAGCACAGTGCAATGATAAAATCACTGAATGATGCATATCTCAGAAGGTATCCCTGCTGTCAAGTGGCACATGACTGTGGTTTGTAACAGGCAGTAAGTGTACCTGCCCTTTTCTCTGGAGGTAGAGACTATCCTTTTCCTCCATGGCTATAAATAAACCTGCCCTTTACTTTTGACGAGAAGAGTTTCTGTATCTTTTTAAGCTGTTTGCTATGCAAACAACACTAAAAAGAAAATACAGAATAAAGGCAGTGTCCCTTTATGCAAGATATACAGAAATACAAGAGACCCATGAAGAATTTACCTTTCCTTAGGAACAAGGCAAGGATATCCACTATTGACTTTCTGTTTAATATGTCACTGGAGGCACTAGTCTTTAATACTCTGAACTAAAAATAGAAACAGTTTGGAAGATATGGAAGTAAAAAAAAGAAAATCATCATGATGTGTGGATGATATGATTTTAAATATAAGAACCAAAAGAATCTATAGAAAAATTGTTATAACTGAAAAGAAAACTCAAGTGTGGCTTATAAGATTGATTTCTAAAAATCAGTAGCAGGAGCAATCAACTAGAAAATCTAATAAAATATTTATTTTCATAATTACATTCCTGAAGCACTAAAAATTATGAAGTATCTGAGGAATTAAGTTAATTAGAGCACTCAAGCCTTATAAAGGGGAAACTTGAAAACTTCAGTAACGAGGCATAGAAGATGATCTAACTAAAATGAGAAGTATTCCATGATTCTGGATAGAGTGACTTGGTTGTAAAATGATATAATTTTTTTTCAAAAATATACTCAATGCAATTGCAATTAAAATTCTATGGAGGGATACAGCAGAGCTTAAGGAATTGAAAGAGGCATTCAAGGAGTTTCTAAACATAGAGAAGAATCTCAGCAACAGAGAAGAAAGAATCCCAGAACTTGAAGACAAGACTTTCAAACTAATCCAATAATTTAAACAGGCAGAAAAGAAGAAACAAAAGCAGAATAATCTCTTAGAAAATTCTAACTGAATTTCTTGAGGAATTAAATAAACTTAACTTAAATTTATTCAGAAGAATGTAGGTATATAAAGATCTAGGTCAGTATTATTAATATAAAAATGCAAATAATACCTTGAAAAAAATTTTAAATAGATTTTGGTTGTAATGGAATTTGTCCTACAAAAAAAAGAAATGCACTTGAATGATAATATTATTTTAAATATTACTATTATAGTCAGGTCTTCTTAAAGCCAATGAACAGTATCAGTTGGTAAGAGAGTAGATTAATATTAAGCACAAAAGTAGATTTAAATGTATAACAGTGATGGATAAAAATTCTACAAATAAGGATTGTGAAAGAACAAGAGAAATCTCTATAATTTTCTTTTCTCTTGGAACCACCTAGGAAGAAGACTTCAGATTGTGTAATGCCATGCATAGAGTGGGCATGTAATATATATTTGTTTTCTGATTTAAATTTAACTTTTGTTAAAAGAAAAAAAGCTAAAAAATAAAGATAAAGAGAGAGTCTTAATCCCTTATTGGCTTAGGCTGGGTTCTCAAACTCCCTGAAAAGAATGTAAGTGTCTTGAACATAGCTTCAAGTTGAGATATAAAGATGTTTTTTAAAAAGTTTGTTTTTGTTTTCATTTTTATTTTATTTTATTTATTTATTTTTTTTGAGGTAGAGTCTCACTCTGTTGCCCTGGGGTTGAGAGTGGTGGCATCATCATAGCTCACAGCAACCTCAAACTCTTGGGCTCAAGCAATCCTCTTGCCTGAGCCTCCCTGCAACTACAGGTGCCCACCACAACACCCAGATAATTTAAAACATTTTCAATAAGGCAATAGGGAAGAAACTCATTATAGAAAGTCTGAGAAAGAAAAAATTCAGAGTTTTGATGATACTAATGATAATAGCTTGCATTTATTGAGTGGTTGTTACATGCTAGAGTCTCTTTCAAGTGCTTTACTTGTGATAGCTATCTCTGAGTGTTTAATGGGGTTTTATGTAGAAGTAGAATTAGATTAAGTTTTTGATTCTCCAAAATGGGGAATTAGGACAGAATTGTGGAAATTAGAAAGAGACAGATTTAAAGTGAATATGAATTTTTAAAAACACCAGAACTGGTTGAAATTCTAATGGAAATCTTCTGAAGTTGTGAGATTCTCTATTATTAGAAGTATGGAAAGAGCACCTGAGTTCCCAAGGACCTAGAGAGTTTCAGAGGTAATACATGATTCCTGTGGAAGGTTCCTCAGTGACAAACATGTCCTGTGGAAGGTTCCTCAGTGACAAACATGCTGATTTGATCACTACCTATTCTATGCATGTAACGAAATTTCACATGTACCCCAGAATTTGTACAAAAATAAAAAAATAAAAATGTAGGGGGCGATGCCTGTGTCTCAAAGGAGTAGGGCACCAGCCCCTTTTGCCAGAAGTGGCAGGTTCAAACTCAGCCCCGGCCAAAACCCACAAAAATAAAAAAAAAAAATAGGCTTTGGTTAATGACGTGTTGAAGTTATCACTAGACTTAAATTTATTCTACATGATTCTAGGACACCCTAAAATAATTGAATTGCATGATAATTAATATTAGATAAATAAAACCAACAAAACACACTTGTCTCTCTGAAACGTATCCCAAGAAGAGTTTTACTCTATGGTTGACAAAGCCAATAACTGATGTGTGATTCCGAACAGTTCATTAAAAGACAAGCATGATGTAGGACTGTAAGATGTTCTTTCTATATTCTGCTTATCTGCAATTAAAGATACGCGGCAATGCCTGGATCTCCTAGTTCTTTGGTTTAGGTATTCATATTATCTTCCCTTACCATCCCATCCCTTTTGTTTCTCATGTAGTTCTTACAAGCATGGAATTCCCTCGCAGAAACTCCTGGAGACATGAATGGCACAGAGATAAAATAAAACTAAAACTTCTTATTTTTTCAGAGCAATACACAAATGCCCTCTTTATCTTTTATTACACTTTTAAATGATGATGCATGTTAGTGTTCTTGTCTATATAGCCCTTAACATTTATTTTATATTTGTAAAGTGATTTATATTTTACTAAGCAATTTCACTTACATCGTGATCTTGTTTCCTATTACTACATTATCGCTGATTTAACAAATACAGAGCCATCATTAGTAGACTTTTCATTTTCAGTAGCTGTACTCCAATAATTTTTAGTGTCTACAATACAATTTCCTGTATGATATAATTTCTCCTACAGATATTTTTTCTAGTCAGGAACTGTCTCTTTTTGGAAACCTAATGATCCTTTGCATTTTAATATCCATCATAAACATTTGACGGTCTGCAAAGGTCATTTTTATTGAAGCCTATTTTTATGATTATATGAGAATTTCAAGTAGATAGTAACAAAACTCCTGTAGTCTTTAGATACATTTGCTCTTAGTTAAATGTTTCATTTCTATGGAAAACACTTGCCATGTACAAACTGGGCAAAACCATCAATAAATTAACACATAACATGAACCTGCTATACTGCTTAAAAAGTTACATTGGGAATGATAAGCCTAACTATATGTTGAAGAAAGAACTGACTCTCAGTACCTGGGAACAAATTGCACGTTGCAAGTATTTATCAAATGTTGATGTTGACAAGTACATGATGTTTTATAGTGCATTGGAGATTTTTTTTTTTTTTGAGACAAATTCTCAAATTGCCTCCCTTGGTAGAGTGTCATGACATCACAGCTCATAGAAACTTCAAACTCTTGGGCTTAAGCAATTCTCTTTCCTCAGCCTTCTAAGTAGCTGGAACTCTAGGCACTTGCCGCAACACTCAGCTATTTTGTTGTTGTTGTTGCTGTAGTTGTCATTGTTGCTTAGCTATCCCAGGCAGGATTTGAACCTGCCAGCCTCAGTGTATGTGGCTGGCACCCTACCCACTGAGCTACAGCCATCACCTGGAGATCTTAATACTATTGAATACATTTCTTGTATAGGTAGAAGAATAAAGAACTGGTTTGTGCCTTACCTTTGTTTCTGAGGCTGTGCTTTTTATGGTCCCAGTGGTAGCTGGGAGGAGGGTTCTTTGAAAGAGACTCTGGAGGTTTACCTGTTCTTTGGAGGTATGACTTTTAATGAAGTGTTTCTCTAAAGCTAAATAGAGCCCTTGTATGGTGAACTTTTCTGCCAACAAAGACTTCATTTAAGAATAATCAGAGATACTACATCAGGGGCATTGTAATTTTGTAGTAAAAATCTCAAATGCCTTGATGTCCTTTTTGCAAAGAGTTAGATTGTTTTCCAGGAGGCTTTGAGACTTTGTGAGTCAAGTAAAAACTAGATAAATCAGTTTCCACCATGTAACCTCAAGTTTAACACAAATCCTCTAAGTGTGCTGTGTGTAATTTGCATCTAAACATAAAAGTCATAGAATTGTGACTTTTCATCTACCCACCTCAGAGTTCATAATTGAGTTTTTTTTGGTTTGTTTTTATTTGCTATTTGTAAGTCTGGAGAATAACCATAAGCCTGATGATGAGTTCACTCTTTTAAGTTTTACTAAAGTCTAAGAATTAAATTGGCATTATATTTTCAGGCTAGTTTTTACAAAGATTGCTTAGAGACAGTTAGGATTTTCATACTATTTTGCAATTACAGAATTGTGGTCCAAAGTGAAAGATAAACTGATCTAGTGCATTCAGCTGTATTTTTTTTTGTTATTTTTATAAATTGGGTATCAGTCCCTACCATTATCAATAAAAGTCTAAAACACGGAATGAATTTAAAGAGTAAGCAGTATTCTTGCACACTAAATGAGAAATACGGAGTCCCTGCAACAGCTTAATAAATTAAAGCATTTTACTGGTCCTTGAAAGAGCTTAAATTCTCAGTCTGCTGTTAGAATCGAAGCCCAGCAGAGCTGCACAGAACCTTTTGGATTATTAATCAATGTATTATTTGGAGAGGAGGAAACTGAGGCTCAGAGAGGGAAGGTGACTCACACAAGGTCAGGAGCTAGCTAATGGCAGAGCTGGCCCTGATTCCAAGTGCACCTAGCATTTAATAATGCTTTAATTTCTTGGCAGCATTTTGGAGAGCATGAACTTTCTCTGCTTTTCTGCTAAGCCGGTGGAAAGGGTTTGTGGTACTTAAGGTCTTTCCCTTCCAGCCTCCACCTTTAGTATCAAGTTCAGTGTTATTTCCCCTCAGCACCTCGATAGATCCTTCTGCAGGTTTAGAGCCACCTGATTTTCTGGTTGTCTCTGAATGAGGTTAAGATGTGTAGTGCTGCCCTGTTTAATTTTCTGTCTCCACCTGTTTGACACAAAACCTCTAAGTGTTCCATGTGTAATTTACATCTAAACATAAAAGGCACAGAATTGTGACTTTTCATCTACCCACCTTAGAGTTCATAGTTGAGTTTTTTGTGTGTTTGTTTTTATTTGCTATTTGTAAGTCTAGAGAGTAACCATAAACCAGATGATGAGTACACTCTTTTAAGTTTTACTAAAGTCCAAGAATTAAATAGGCATTATATTTTTCAGACTAGTTTTTACAAAGATTGCTTAGAGACAGTTAGGATTTTCATACTATTTCAAAATAGTATGAAAATAGTATGAGGGGTGCGTTGGCTTAAATCTCCATCCTTTTTGCCTCTTAGAAGATATCATTTGAAATAATATATTCCACATGCACTAAAATCCAATGAATGAAATGAATAATTCGTCATTATTTATTCAACAACCATTTATTGAGCAGTTACTATGGGTCAAAGATTGTTCTAGGAAGTGTGAATACAAAGGAGTAAGCCATGCTCATGTCTTTAATCAGGTGGCAGTATAATTACAGGTGCTGTAATGTTGTAAGTGTCCCCTGGTGGCACAAAGGAAGCTCATCTGATGTAAATTATCTCCTTCATACCGAGGAGTCCTTGAATAGCATACCAAACATTCTGCACCAACTTTTTAAAAAATTGTGTTTAGTGAACACTTCCATGGCATTTACCATCTGCCTAACATTATTTCAAGAACTTTACAATTACGAAATCATTTAATCTTCAGTCCAACCTAGGGGGTAAGGCTTTTGTTATTCTCATTTAAAGATCAGGAACTGAGGTTCAGAGGGGGTATTTGCCTAAGTCCACAGAGCAGGCGGTGTAGCAGGGTTTGAACCCAAGTAGCCTGTGTCTGACCCCTACATTAAAAATGTGGACTAAATGATAAGGGAACATTAATGAATTCTGCTTTTAGTAATAAAAGGGGAGAGGAGAGTAAAAGGACACTAAAGTCTTTGGGGATTATCTTTTTCGAAGAATAAAAAGAGTATTATAAGAACCATCAAAGATCTGATACATTTGTAACGTGCTCATGTTTTGGTTTGATACATTTGTAACATGCTCATGTTTTGGTCTGATACATTTGTAACGTGCTCATATTTGGTGCTTTGGTTAATTTCTCTCTTTGGTTATAGCAAACTATAGACAATCTGCTTAATAAAGGTCTAGCGTGCTCATCTCATGTGTTCCTCTGAGGATTCAACAGGGAACAACATTGCACCTGGGAAAATGACGTAAACCTGCCTCCTGTCTTTGGCGAGTTTCAGCAACTACCTGCTCAGACTTCCCAGCCAGAGCCTGCAATCTGTTGCTGGTTTCTAATGGGATACACATGGAAATCTGCAGAAACTTAAAAATTCCTGCTGTCCTGCTCAGAGGCTTGTTCAACACCTGAGGCTGAGCCCCCTGCCCAGAGTTTCTGAGTAAGACAGTCTGAGGTGGAGCCTGACAATATGTATTTCTAACCAGTCCCCTAATGGCACAGATGCTGCTGTCCCAGGGGTCCTGTTTTGTGAATCGCTAGCTTGTTGTTCTTCCTCATGCCATTCCTCTGCTTTCTGATCACTCACAAACACTCCCGAATCCTGCCTTCCAAAGATGCTCCTACCCTCTCCATTTACTTGTTTCTGTCCTAATCCTCCCTTCTGAAATTTCTCTCTTGCTGTTTCTACTCTTACCCCACTCCAATCCATCTCCACATTGCTGCCAGGGTGATCTTTCTAAAAGTATATGAATATTATGTAACTATGACTCTATAAGTTTGAAGGATCAATTTGAAGAGCAACATTCCATGACACCTAGAGTCCAACTGCAGTTTTGCTTCTTATTCCATATTATTCTCAACTCTAGCTTACTTTCCTGGTCCCTAAGAAAATCCTAGTATCCCTTCTCTGTCTTGCACAGAAGTGAGTGGGTGCCTCTGGCTTAGCATATATCACAGCGATACTTAGACAGAGGTATTCTCTTCTGCTCAGTGTACCAGCGGAGGGAAGGTTCTGTATCTTATTCATCATTATATACCAAGGATTTATACTTGGCAGTACTTGGAACAAGGCAGGGTCCAAAAAAATGCCTGCTGAGTGAATGGGTTGTATTTTTTAAGTCATTTACTCTAAGTTCCCCCTGTATCTTTTGAACAGTGCTTCAGTGAGCCCCTGAATAAACATAAATTTATATGTAATTATTTTTAATGTAATTATCACTGTGGTGACTCTTTTTGATTCAGACTGCTTTCTAATAAATTGAGAGTTTTGAAATCTTATCTAAAAAAAACCCAAATAATATTTCTTCCAGAACAGAATATTGTGACTCATTATTTGAACATAATTCAAAACATTTAGGTTTTGATTTTCATTATAGTCATATACCTTTTGTAAGTGAATAGCAGAGTAAATTGTGGTCTTACATTTATGGGATGTACTAATGATAATATAATAATACGTGTATCATTCAAAATGTTATCCTATACTTTTGATGATAAAATTTTACTCGCTTTATGAAACTGGGAGAAGATAATTAGGTATATTTTTAAGAACTTAATTTGAAACCCTAAATACCTTTTGAGTTCTGCCTTAAAAATTAAGTATCATTTTATATTCTTTAAGTCTTTGTTTATAAATTTAGTTTGGATTTAGAATGTAGCTTAAATTTATTAAAGGCCTATTCTGTATTATCCTATCCATGCTGAATCTTGAATAAAGTCACATATTGGGCTAAAAGCAGAAATTTCTTGTTTTCCCTATAGAGAGGACTTCCACCACCACCCTCTTGCCAGCATTGGTTCTCCTACCTGTGGTAACGTATGCCAGTTTTCCTTTTTGGGGGGAGAATTACCCTTCCTTTATCGTGTGCAGTGATGATGGGCAGTATGTTCCACGGTATCACCAGGGTGGGAGTGTGGCCCAGCCTAAACCCTGTGGCTGCTCCATGCTGTGATTCTGAAGTTTGAGTGACACAAATGGGAAAGAAAATAGTTGAAGCCAATTTGTCTGAAGAGCAGCACCCAGGGTTGGTTCATTGGTGCTGTAACATGCTATCAAGGACCTTGCATTTTCACTGTTTTACTTCTACTGTAGGAGGCTGCTCCTGGAGTCAGGTTCACTTCAAGGTCTTAAGACAGCTGCTAAGCTTCCGGGTGTCACAAAACAATGTCTAAAGGCAGAAAAGCGAAGTTTCCTTTGTAAGATCAAAGACCACCTTTTATGATATCTTACTATTAGAGTTTCTCTCCTGTATTGTTGGCTGAAATTACCTTATAGGTTCATTCCTAAACCAATCATCCTAGTCAAGGTGAATGGAATTACTATGATTTGCTTTGTCTGACATTGCTCATGATTCTAACGTAGATGCATTGTTGTCTCCTAGCTTGTTGTTGTTGTTGTTGCAAAAATATCCAAGTGCAGCACACTGAAATAACTTCATTATTTTCATTCAGCCATATTCTAGTTTCTTCAGTTATGTTTACATAGGAGAGGCGATTAATTTTTTCAATGTGCGCAAAGTATTTACAATAGTGCCTAGCACAGAGTAAGCTCTCAGTACACATCAAAAAATTTTATTAGTGAAGGCAGAGGCAGGGGGGTGGAGAGGTGAACTTTTGGCATAATCTCAAATTACCACGTTTCTAGGAAAATTACTCTTTGTCTTTTCAGTTGTGTTCATTTCAGACCAAATTGATCAAAGAGGAAATAATAGTAACCACTATTTATTGGACAGCTTGGATGTGTGAAGCAACATCTAGGCATTTATTGTACTTTTTATTGATAACCTATTCAGTGAGGCAGGGGTCAAAGAAATATTTTTTCATTTTAACAAATTTTAATGTGTTTGGAATTGTGATTTTAACACTAAAATTCTTCCCAAGGGAATGTAAATTCAGTCAAGGATTTTTAATAAAAGTAGTTTTTATCATGATAAATATTATACATTCCAAGTTAGAAAGAAGGCGATAATGAACTCCCATCATCCAACTGCAACCATGATGAGCTCATGGTCAAACTTGTTACATTCATTCATGCTCCACCACTTCTCTCTAGATTAAAGCAAATTCCAAACACTGTGTCTTTTTATATGGAAATATTTTAGGATGTACCATATCTCTCAAAGAGAAACATTTTTAGTCAGGTTCCAAATAATATTCATGTATTTAAGTTAGTTGTTATTTCTTTTAAGTGTCTTTTAATCTATAGACTCCTTTTCAATCCTTTTTATTTCCTGGACATGTATTTGTCAAACAAATACATAATTTGTCTTGTAGAAACTCCGTACTGTCTGGATTTTGTAGAAAGCTTTCTTGTTGTGATAATTCACAAATTTTCTCTGTCCTTTGTGAATTGGTAGTTAAGATTTAGTAGTTTGGTCATATTCAGACTCTCTTTTTTTGTTTGTTTGTTTTTTTTTTAATAGCTAGTGATGTGTTTTCTTCCATCAAGTCTTCCCTCGGTGATGTCAGTAAACATTGACAGTCACTGCCTAGGACCATTAACTTATTAGATGTTGCAAAATGATGATATTCTGTTATCTGACCTTTATTTATTAGCCAGAATGATTACATGGAGAGTAAAAACTCCCTTATCAGATAGGGCTTACCCTGAAGTCCAATATGTTTTGAAATAGCAAAACAAATCTTTGATTCTTTCCCTTTGCTTACAGTTTTCAAAATAATGAGTCAACAACCTAAAATCCTTCCAAAGGTGGTCAATTGTCATTTTAAAAGCATTTTTAATGAACATATGATTATAAACATATTAATTTTTATTAATCATAGTTATTTTCTTTATTGGTACTTGAGTTTTTGCCATGTGTAGTTAGTGAGAGTCTCCTAAAGTTGAATCCTTTTGATACAACCCTCATAGTTTTGAATACTTCATTGTATTTTGATGTGATAAGAAGTAATATTCTAGTCCCATCCTGCATGTTTTCTGCTCCAGAACTGGTAGCAAATTATCTTTTATTGAAAGAAAACGTCAATGTCAGTTTGAAGTTACTGAGGAAAGTTACTTACTAGGGATCCCTCAACGTAAGTGCTCTAAGAATATTTGGCAAAGAATTATAGACCTGGGATTCTCTTTTAAATGACCATTTGGGAATTGAGCTATTGAAGGGTGATGAACTTCTCCTGATTCTATTCTTTGAGCTCAATTAACACTTTGAATGATGCTGTTTATTACGATGGGTGGTGTCACAGATGCTCCCTGGCTCTGCCTACAGCTCTTTTGACCCATCTCACCTGTGCTCTTCACAGGGTTAGCTCTATGTATAGACCCAGTGCCTTGGAGCAACTTTTCACCTCTCTGCCTGGCCCCACAGGGATTGACTCCATCTGTAGGTAGTTTATTTGGCACCTGAGCTGCCCTCCTCCAAGTTTCTTCCACCTCTGTCCAGGCTCCTTGCTGCACACACGGGATGTGCTGGCCCCACCTCGGCCCTCATCTGGAAACTCCAGCCAAGGTAGAACTTTGCCCTTGTTCTTAAAGAGAAGTTTGAAACTGTCAATATTATGATTTGATGGTAGGGAATACACCTGAAAGGATGGTATCAGAGTGATTTCTCCTGGGCTTTTGTGAGAGGAGAATATCCAAATAGTTCATCTTTGGGGTAATGGAATATAACTGGATATTTTTAAAGAATAATTAATAACACATAAAAAAGGAAATCCTTTAAATTGAAAAATTCCAATTTATTTACCAGTTTTGTTGGAAAGGTGCTCAAACTGTCCAGTTTTTCTTTTGAGGCTTTGTTTTGTACTCTAACATGAGGGACAAAAAATTGTATCCTTTTCTCATATCAGGTAAAAGTAAAACATGTGTCAAATCTTTTCTTAGCTATAATTCTTCACTCTTTATGGGCAGTGTATCTCCCAAATGAGTTTGAGCTTGGCTGCCTAGAAAAAAAGTGAGAAGTCACATAAGAAAAAAATGGTCAGTTTTATGAGATGGATTTTGAAATCGCGACTTATTCCCTGTAAAAGAACCTTTAAAGCAACAAGGCACATTTTCCAGGAAATTGTAGCAGAGCTGAGAAGAGTGGCTGAGGAAAGGAGTGATATCATGTCTACGAAGACTCTCAAATCATGCACTTGCCCTTTGAATACTTGACATTCTAAAGACAGATTCAGTGATGGTAACATCAATCATGGAATGTTTCTTTACTATCTGCCACTATGAGGTGTCTTACTCACTGATTGAATTTAGTCTTCACGATGGCCCAGAGGTAGCAGATATTCTCCTCTTATGCAGATAAGAATAAAATGTCAGAGGGGTTAATTACCATATGCTATATCACTCCGCCTGCTAGCGGTAGAGCAGAAATTGAAAATCATATCTGCTTCAGTACCAGGTTCATAATCTCTCTGTTAACACGACACTACTTTGAAATTGCCTTCAGGATAAAAAAATGTACTTATTTCTCGTTTCCTACCCCCATGTCCTATTCCTATTTACTTTCTTTTGCATTAAAATGAAATCTTATTTCTGATATTTATCTTAGTTGTTGAATATTAGTATAACATTGCTAACCTTCAAAATAAATGATTTCTTTTATATTTGCCTTGGTGTGTGTTGCTGGCACAGAAAACATCAATTTTAATGCTGTCTGCACTTTGCTTGAAGCATTGTTAGCTAAATTAATACGTTCATATTACCTCATAATGTTTTCAGATCACAAAAATTAATGTACTTTTAAACTACAATGTGGAAAGCTATAAAATAGGGCATAATTATGTTAATGAATTATGGTATTTAAAAGCAGGGCCTGTCACCAAGTCAAAAAAGAAAAGAATACACAGCCACATATCCAATGCAAAAATCATTTATCCTTTATCAATCTGGTAAAAGAGTACCATAAGGTCTATAAAATACCTTTGGAAATAATTTGTATTATCTTTGGTGCCCCAACAATGAAAATATGCAAACAGACATAGAAAAAGAAGTAAAGATACACTTTAAAAATTAAAAATGGGAACTTCTTTTTTTGATAGGCTAAAAATCTTGATTTGGCTCACTGGGAAAATACTAGTTGAAGATCACCATAAATAATACTTCTTAATTTCAATTATTGACATATTTTCTAATAGTCAAACTCAAATCGGTTTTATGTGGTGCTAGAACATCTCAATATTGTTCAATAAAATAATTTTTTTCTGGAAATATCTTGGTTAAATCTGATAAAAAGACACAGTTGATTACTCTTATAAAGTACTGAATTACTAGAAGAAAATATTCCCCTTTTCCAAAAACATTTGTTATAAATTATAATCAAAAACCTTTGAAAGTCACATTTGTGATGGTGGTTGATTATGAGATTTGGGGCAACAGCAGTGCTAGATAACAAATTCAAATGGAAAAAAAGCACCTTTGATCCTCTGAAAATATGCATAGTATTAACTGTTTACATAATAATAATCAAGTTTTTATTTAACAATTGTTCATCTGATTAATTTGATTTCTTTTTTTCTCAGAATGATTTCTTTATCTAAACTATGTGTGTTCTGTGAGTGTGTGGGGTGGGGGATAGGGGAATCTTTACCAGCTATATTAGTTTCTGAGTGATGCTGTGACAAATACCACAATTCTGGTGGCTTAAAACAACAGAAATTTACCCTTACAGTTTTAGAGGCTTAAAGTACGAAAGAAGGTGTAAGCTGGGCTGTGTAATGTCTGAAGGCTCTGGGGAGAATCACTTCTGATGGTTCTAAGGAACACTCTGTGGCCATATCACGCCAGTCTCTACCTATCTCACATGGGTTTCTGCTCTTTGTTCTGTGTCTCTCCCTTGTGTGTCTCCTATGAGAACAATTGTCACTGGATTTGAGGCTTATCTGGATGAGCTAGCATGATCTCATCTTGAGACTCTTAATTATACCTGCACAGACCCTTTGCACAGGTTCTGAGGGTTGTTAGATAATAGAAACAGTTCAGCCCACCATACAAGCTTTACTTAGACTTTACATTCGCAGTTCAGGAATGGGCTTTACTGTCTGAAAGCTGTAGGATTAAATGTTGGCTCTACCAACAATTCGCTATGTGATATTTGGCAAGTAACTTAACTTTGGCAAGTCCCTTGTGTGTATTTAGAAACTGTATAGGCCACACATTAATGGACATAGGAGTTTTGGTATTAATTAATAATTGACCCTCTTTTCTTCTAAGGTGAATTTCTTTTGTCCATTTACATTCTATATGGTCAATCTTAGTTGATCTTTTTATGTACTTTGATCCTGTTGGTCACTCCCTTCTTCTTGAATATTTTTATTGCCTCAACTTCTTTTGTTAAAAAATTAATTTATTATTATTTCTTTTGAGATAAGAGTCTTGCTATTTTGCCCAGTCTGGCCTTAAACTCCTGAGCCCAAGTGATCCTCCTGCCTTAGCCTCCAGAGTAGCTTGGACTGTGCCCATTTTACTGCCTTCTCTTTTAAGACAGAGCTTTTCTGATAGTTTTACTACTGCTCTTACTATTCTATCCCCTTCTTGTGCTCCTAATCTATCCCTTACATGTTGACTTCCTAAAGACCTGAACACTGACATTTTCTCCAATTATCCCATACACTTTTTTCCAGCTGACTTAACCTATTCTGATGACCTCAATTAACACCTGGTTGCTGATGATTCTGAACTTTATATCTTCAAGTAAAATATCCCCTTTTCATTAGAAACCTGACTATAACTGCCTTCTAGGTTTCTATACCTGATGTCTCACCTCTAAGTCTTCATATTCACAATGAAAGCTAAATCATAATTTTTTTTTTTACATCTGGGAATTTATGTCATTTTTGTGGACTGACTGCTATTCTCCTGCCAACCTGGTTTGCTGGGAGTTTCCCAAATCTGTCATGTTCTTTTGCTGCATCTTCTCCTCACCCATACCTTTTTCTCAGTTTGAAATGCTCTTCACCCATCTTGTGAACATCGATTAATTTTCAAGATTTAGTTCAAACACAACCTTTAGATGACCGCTAACTTTCTTCTTTGGATCCCTACTGACACTTTTACCTACTTCCATCACAACAAATGGCGTTTTTTTTTTTTTTAGAACTTGTTTTTCTTCCCCACTCAACTGTGATCTCCCTGAAAGCTTAGTATCTATGCTCCAGTTATCTTTGTAACCTTACTTTTCAGGATAGTATCTAGCACACTGCACCAAGTAATCATTTATTAAAAACTTAAGTCTACAGACGGGACATTCTGCTGTTATTACTATTTGTGTTTAGGTAATTTTTACATGCACTTGATGATAACAATCATGGTTAACTTTTATTCATAGCTGCTGCTTTGGGCATCTGGTGGGAGGCAGCCTTCTAAAAGGACATTCAGTGATGACCACCTCCTGGTTATTTTCACCCTTGTATAATTTCTTCCCTTGACTGTGGTCTGAACCTCATGACCTGCTTCCAATGAATAAACTACAGCAAATGTGATTGAGTGTCATTCCTGAGATTAGGTTACAAAGAGAATGTGACTTCCGTCTCACTCACACTTTCTCCCTTGCTCACTCTGATGAAGAAAGCTGACTTGTGAACTGCTTTATAGGGAGGTCCACGGGGCAGAGAACTAAGGGTGGCCACCAGCCAGTGGCCAGCACTGAGTGGAGTCTTTATTTCAACAATTTGAGAGGAATAGAATACAACAACTATGTGAGTGAACTTGACAACTCATTCTTTTCCAGCTAAACCTGACAGCAGCCTTGGCCAACACCTTGATCTCAGGGGAGTAGACCCTGAGCCAGAGGACCTGATGAACTGGTTCTGGATTCCTTAACGTAACCTTAGTAAGTTTCCTGACCCAGAAACACCGAGATGACAGATGTTGTTCCAAACTTCTAAAGTTGGAGATAATTTTTTACATATCAATAGATAATTAGGCTCGGCGCCTGTGGCTCAACGGGCTAAGGCACCAGCCACGCACAACTGAGCTGGCAGGTTCGAATCCAGCCTGGGCCCGCCAAACAACAATGGCGGCTGCAACCAAAAAATGGCCGGGCGTTGTGGCGGATGCCTGTGGTCCCAGCTACTTGGGAGGCGGAGGCAAGAGACTCGCTTGAACCCAGGAATTGGAGGTTGCTGTGAGCTGTGATGTCACAGCACTCTATCCAGGGTGACAGCTTGAGGCTCTGTCTCAAAAAAAAAAAAAATAGATAATTAGAACTTACTGTTTCAAGCAGTTTACGTGAACGGACTCATTAATTTTTGTAACAACTCTATGAGATAAACACTGTTTTTAACCCCGTGTAACAGATATTCATAGAAAAGCAAAACGCATGGGCATAGCTTAGCTTCTCAGTTCATATCTGAGAAGGCTGCAATGGAGGTATTAGCCGGATTGCAGTTCATTTCAGGCCCAAGTCCCCTTTCCAAGCTCATTAGGCTATTGGCAGAATTCAGTCCCTGGGGTCTGTCTGACTGAGATTCGCACTGGCTCATTACCTGTCAGCCGGGACCCACTCTTGGCTCCTAGACACCCCCACATGGCCCCACAGGCAAGATACTGCAGGGTGCTTGCTCTCTTCCAGGACACCAGAAGCAGCCCTCCAACTTCTGACTCTGAGCTATCATCCCCTTTTTAGAGCTTAACAATCAGAATATTAGATTGTTAAAATAATATTTCTTTCAATGAACTCAACAGACTAGGAAACTTAATTACAACTGTAAGAATTTTTTTCTCATGTAACATAATACAATCATAGTACAATTCTGGTGTCCTTATAGATCCTACCAAGGGCATGGGTCATTGGAGATCAGTTTAAAATTCTACTTAGCACATGCTGTATATTTCTTCTGGCCTTTCAGTAAGAGTTTTTCAAAAAGTAATTATGATATAGTACATTTAAATAGATTTGCCCTCCTTTTAAGTCTATCCTATCACAAGCATTTTCCATGTTCTTACGTAGGCTTCATAGCCATTATTCTGATACGTTTACAATATATCACATTAAATTAAATTTAACAAAATTTTTTTTTGCATTTTCAGTTTAATTTGGGGCCGATGATGTAGCATAGTGGTTCAGAAATTTAATTTTGGAATGAGATTGGTTTCTTAACTTTTTTGGTTTCTGTTAATTTATAAAATGGGATAGTAAAATTCCTTAATGCATATGATATTCTTAAGATTAAACAAGATGACTCATACAAAATGCTTAACATAAGCCTTTTTAATAGCATCAGTTTCATTATAGTCATCATTTATTCTGACCCCATTCTCTTTTTAGTACAAATTTTTATAGATCTATTTGATTCAAAGATTTCTTCTTGGTGTCAGAGGAATGAAGAACTATTTGGGATCTTAAGAAGTATAAAGCAAATGGTAACTTGAGTTTTTACTTACTAGCCATGAGATTTTTGGCATGTTACTTAACTTTTTCATCTGTAAAATGAAGGTAGCAATATGCCTCACACAGCTTCTTGATAATGTGTATAAATGGATAAAGAGTGTAATTGTTATGCAATTGGTGCTTAATAGTATTAGTTAATTCACCTTAAAAATGTCTTAAAATATTCCAAATACTTTATATACATGAAAATCCTTCTCAGGCGCCAATGTTTCTGTTGCATTTAGAGTTTATGAAAATAACAAAACAGGTTGGAAAAGATAGATTATTAAAGAAAAGGGGTTTGATTGGAAAAGAATTAGACAATAAGGCATTTTAAAATAGTTTTTTTAATTCTAGCATCTGGATGTGTAAATAAAAAATAAGAGTACAGAATTTCATACTTCCCATATTTCTTGAGGATGACTTAAATAAATAATACATATTTTTATACTCTGAGAAAAAAGTCATTGCCTTTAATGAATCACATATATTTCAGTCAACCATTTTTTCCCCATAGGTTTCTTGAAATAGGCATAATACATTCTCGTTTTGAATAGTTTCTGTAGTAACCATTTACCATGTTAAAGTCAATAATTGCTATATTTCATAATATCCATCTTTATTTTTCATTGACATTTGATCATGCTTGAATCTGAAACATTCCCATAGAAACTGTCTTGGCCAAAATGTCGAAATATTCTGTAAATCATTGTGTGCTAATTAAATTCAGGGTTACTGGAATCTTTTAGTTTCTTTTTTACAGGAAGATATCTAAAGATAATTGATGGAAACATCACCTTTGGAGAAATATTTAGGCCTATGTGCATTATAAAAACAAAATAACTTGTAGAACTAAGGCTGTATTGTAAGGGGAAAAAGCTGTGATTTACGTTTTAAAAGTTTATAGACTTAATGAAAGTATTTCATTTTAGTAAACAATTTCCTCAGATGTAAGTATCTCCCACAACTTTGGACTGATAATGCTAGGCTTTTCCATTAGACAAGTCGCCACTTGAGTAGACGGGATTCTGTGGGCTGCTGTGCCCACAGATGGTGGGGAGTGTCCTTGTGGTTGTTAAGAGCAAAGGGTCAGATTGGCTTCTTGGTATCTCAGTTTCCCCATCTATAAGCTGGAGGGATGTACTGACACTTACAGTATTTAAAAGATTTATGTTAGCTGGGAATTGTGGAGGGCACCTATAATCCCAGCTACTCGGAAGACTGAGGCAGGAGGATTGCTTGAATCCAGGAGTTTGAGGTTGCTGTGAGCTAGGTGGACGCCACAGCACTCTAGCATGGGCAACAGTGTGAGACTGTCTTAAAATATATCCATATAATAAAATAGGTTTTGTGAGGAAGCAATGAGATCATTTGTATAGAGTGCTGAGGCTGATATATTATGCATGCTCAAACCAAAGTTAACTGTTATTCCATTATTATAATTTATGGTCCTATTTGCATAGACAGTTTCTGGAATGCCAACCCACTGCTTTTCTAATGCCTCCCTAATGGTGTTAGAAAATATAGGCATTAAACTGAACTGTGGCTGCCAGACCTCACTGCTGATGGGATTTCACCACGTTTTCATGCCATTCCTCATTCTAGATGTGCTTGGGGAAGGGTTTAGCTGGCTAGGGACGGGAACTGAGAGCTGTTTCCTTTTGAAAGGTAACAAATCAAAACTATTAATGAAAAAATTTTAAGAAAATATCTTGATGTCCATTATGTGGAAAAAACTATCGAGTAAATAAACTGCCATTCTGTCCTTAATAGTAAATATATTCAAATGAGAATACACTCCTATTGTTTTAGTACACGGAGTGTTTGTTGCTACTTCGTCTCTCTGACACTCTCTCACCTCTGGGAGTTAGTTCTGACTCTGCCCTCCACCTTCCCTTATGTACATGCTTGCTCTGCTTGGATGGTTCTGGTTTCATCCTTCCATAACTATCCTGACTATTTGTCCTGAACAGTCTTTCAGCCTAATTCAGATTTAGCCCTTAGACAGTCTCTCTCTTTTTTTTTTTTTTGTAGAGACAGAGTCTCACTTTATCGCCCTGGGTAGAGGTCCGTGGCGTCACACTGCTCACAGCAACCTCCAGCTCTTGGGCTTAAGCGATTCTCTTGCCTCAGCCTCCCGAGTAGCTGGGACTACAGGCGCCCACCACA
>CAUYON010086433.1:0-37426 GCA_963573935.1 Arctocebus calabarensis | reverse complement strand
CAGCTTGTGGGGGCCTGGCAGTCACCGGCAGGGTTCCTGGCAGAAGGCAGGAGTGCAGGGGCCCAGCAAGCTTGGAGTGCAGGTCTGCGTGGTTGCCAGGGGAGGTCCTTATCAGGGGCGGGCCTGCGGAGGCCCTGCGGGTGCCAGACACAGGCCCATGAGGTCATCAAGGGAATCCCTGGCCAGGGGTGGACTGCAGGGGCTGGCAGTTGCTGGTGGAGTCCCTGATAGAAGGCAGAACTGTGGAGGCCCTTCAAGTGCTGGGCACAGGGCTGCGTGGTTGTCTGGGAAGTTTTTGGCCAGGGGTGGGCCTGCAGAGGCCTGGCAGTCACCGGAGGAGTCCTTGGCAGAAGGCTGGCCTGCAGAGGCCCCGTGGGTACCAGGCGGAGGCCCACACAGTCACCGGGAGTGTCCCTGGCCAAGGGACTGGCAGTCATGGGTGGAGTTCCTGACATAAGGCAGACCTACAGAAGCCCAGCAAGTGTGGGGTGCAGGGCCAGGCAGTTGCTCGTGGAGTTCATGGCAGGGGGCAGGTCTGCAGAGGCCTGGTGGATGCCAGCAGAGTCCCTGGCAGAAGGCTGGCCTGCGGAGGCCCTGCAGGCTCGGGGCGCAGGGCCACCAGATTTACTGGCCAGGGGCAGACCTGCGGAGGCCTTGCGGGTGCCAGGCAGAGGCCTGCGTGGTCGCCAGGGGAGTTCATGGCAGGGGGCAGACCTGCGGAGGCCTGGCAGTCGCTGGCAGAGTCTCTAGCAGACGGTGGGCCTGTGGAAGTCTGGCAAGCATGGAGGGCAGGGCCAGGCAGTCACCAGGGGAGTTCCTGGTCAGGGTGGGACTACAGAGTCCTGGCGGTTGCAAGCGGAGTTCCTGGCAGAAGGCAGACCTGCGGAAGCCCTGCAGGCTCAGGCATGGGGCCACACAGTCGTTAGGGGATTTACTGGCCAGGGGTTGGCCTGCAGGGGCCCTGTGGGTGCTAGATGGAGGCCCATGCAGTTGCCAGGGGAGTTCCTGGCCGGGGGCTGACTTGCAGAGGCCTGGCAGTCACCAGCAGAGTCTCTAGCAGATGGCGGGCCTGCAGAAACCCGGCAAGCACGGGGCACAGGGCCAGGCAGTCGCCTGCAGATTCCCTGTCTGGAGGGAGGGAGGCTTGCTGCGCCTCCCCCCAATCTTTTCCCAGTGGGGTGCCTGTTCCAGCAGGCGGGGGTGGGGTGCTGCTCAGGGACCTCCTCCCTCAGTCTCAGTGGGGGTTAGGCTTCTGGTTTGTCAGGTAAGTGGGAAAGAGTGTACTGTAAGTTCAGAATGGTGGGGAAAACTTTAGTTCAGTTTTTCTGCCTAGCAATAGAGCTTTCAGAGTCACACCGGGGTGCTCTGGGGAAGCACATCCCACTTCCCACAGCACTCTTCTGTGGGGTGAGACAAGAGGTCCACAGTTCACTGCTTGTCTGTAGAAAACCTGCAGGAGCAAAGAAGGAGAAAAAAAAGAAAGGACACAGGAAAGCAAGAAACTCAGAGCTTTCTTGGGGGAGGGGATGGACACTTTTCCTTTCAGATGAATTTTGTACCTGAAGTTTGCTTTCTTGGAGTCACAGCTTGCCTCAGCAGAGGTGACCTGCAGGTATCACTTCTCTCTCTTGGCTGGGCTTAATTGTGCAGTTTCAGGAATTTATTTTCCCTTTTGGACAGGAGCCTTTTTTGGAAGCTGCTTCCAGTCAGCCATCTTGCTCTGCCCCCCCCACCACCAAGTTTTAATTATGTTATGAATGCATAGTGGATTTTGTCAAATGCCTTTTATGCACCAATTAATATGATCACATGATTTTTCTTCTTTAGGCTATTATTATAGTGGATACCATTCAGTATATGATGAGTTTTTATATACTGAACTAGCCTTGCATATCTAGAATGAAGTCCACTAGTCATGATATATAATTCTTTTAATACATTACTGAATTATATTTGCTAGGCTGGTACAGTAGCTCATGCCTGTAATTCTAGCACTCTGAGAGGCCAAGGTGAGTGAATTGCTTGAGCTCAGGAGTTTGAGACCAGCCTGAACATGAACAAGAACTTGTCTCTAAAAGAAAAAATTGCCAGGTGTTGTGGCAGGCACCTGCAGTCCTGGCTACCAGGGAGGCAAGAGAATCGCTTGCACCCAAGAGTTTGAGTTTGCTGTCTACCATGGCAGTCTACCAAGGGGGACAAAGTGAAACTCTGTCTCATAAATGAATAAATAAATAATAATATAAAACAACATAATCACATTTTTTTCTGAAAATGAGTTCTATTTGCTAATATTTTACAAAGGAATTTTTTCATACATTCATAGTATTTAGTTTTCCTTTTTTGTGTTGGTGTGTCTGGTTTGGGCATCAGCATAAGAATGGCTTCATAAAAAGAATGTAGAAGTGTTCCCTTCCCTTTTATTTTCTGGAAGACACAAGGTAGAATTTGTGTCAATACTTCTTTGAACTTTTGGTAGAATTTTACAGTAAAATAATCTTGGCCTGAAGATTTCAAGAGATTTAAGTTAGAAATTCAATTATCTTCAAAAATCATAGGGTTATTCAAATTATCTGTTTTATTTGTGGGCAGTTTTGGTAGTTTGTGCTTTTAAAGCAATTGATCCATTTCATCTAAGTTATCAGATTTATGTGTATAGAGTTGCATTCCCTTATTATTCTTTGATGTCTTCAGGATCTGTAGTCTACGCTGTTCATTCCTGATATAATAATAGAATTTGTGTCTTCTCTTGGTCATGACCGTCTTGCTGGAGGTTTGTCAATTTTTAAAAATTTTTTCAAAAAACTGGCTTTTTGTTTCATTGATTTTCTCTATTATTTTTGTTTTCTAATTCACAGATGTCTGATTGTTATCTTTATGATTTTCTATCTTCTGCTTGCTTGGGGTTTATTTTGCCCTTTTTTTAGTTTCTTAAGGTGGAGGATTAGATTATTGATTTGGAATGTCTCCAAATTTTCTAATGTAAACATTTAATGTTATCAGATTCCATCTTAGCATGATTCAGTTGTGTACCATAAGTTTTGATATGTTGATTTTAATTTTAATTCAGTTTAATGTATTTTTTATTTTCTTGAGACTTTCTCTTTGATCCATTAATTATATAGAAGTATGCTATTTGGTTTCTGAGAATTTGAAGATTTTCCTGTTATTTTCTGTTACTGATTTCTAGTTTGATTTAGTGTGGCCACAGTGTATACTCCATATTATTTCAATTCCTTTAAATTTGTTGAGATTTATATTATGGCCAAGGTATGGTTTACCTTAGTATATGTTACATGGGTGTTTGAAAAGAATGTGCATTCTGTCACTGTAGGACAGGATTGTTTTATAAATGTTGATTAAATTCTATTGATTCGTGGTGTTATGGAATTTTTTTTTTTTTGAGACAGAGTCTCACTTTGTCTCTCACTTTGTCACCCTTTTTTTGTCACCCTTGACAGACTGCCATGGCATCATAGCTCACAAAAACCTCAAACTCTTGGGCTCAAGTAATTCTCTTGTCTCAGCCTCCCACCTCGCTGGGACTATAGGCACTCACCATAATGTCTGGCTATTTCTTAGAGATAGGGTCCCACTCTTACTCAGGCTGATCTCAAACTTGTGAGCTCAAGCAATCCACCCACCTTGGCCTCCCAGAGTGCTAGGATTATAGGCATGAACTACTGCAGCTTGCCCTCTATTACTGATTTTCTTTCAGTTATTTTATCTATTGTTGAGAAAGGGTGTTGAAGTCTCCAACTATAATTGTGAGTGGATTTGTCTATGTCTCTATCAGTATTTGCTATACAATACACTTTGTTATCTTACTGCATATATATTTAGGATTGCTATGTTTTACTAGTATATTGACCATTCTATCATTATGTAACGTCCCTTCCTGTCTCTAGTAATTTTCTTTGCCCTGAACTCCACTTTATCTGTTATTAATATATCAACTTCTCCTTTTAAAAATGTTAGCATGGCATAACTTTTTCCAACATTTTACTTTTATTCTATCTATATTGTTATATTTATTTATTTATTTTTTATTATTTCAGGTTAATTGAGGGTACAAAGAATTAAGTCAAAATGTTTGTATTTGTTAGGTAAGGTAATACAAAATGTTTGTATTTGTCTTATAATTGTGTCCTGCCCCCAAGAGGTCCTACCCCCTAACATTGTGTCCATTAAGTGGGAACACACGCATCCTCCCCCATATTGTTATATTTAGAGTGAGTTTCTTGTTGACAGATTATAAGTAAATCATATTTTATAAGCCACTCTGCCAATCTT
Source organism: Arctocebus calabarensis (assembly GCA_963573935.1). Lineage (NCBI taxonomy): Eukaryota > Metazoa > Chordata > Mammalia > Primates > Lorisidae > Arctocebus > Arctocebus calabarensis. The sequence goes on along the minus strand of CAUYON010086433.1, from coordinate 33,136 downwards.
TTATTTGGTATATTTAGACCACTTAATACAATTATGGATATGCTATGGCTTAAGTTCTGACATTTTTTTTTCTTTTCTGTTTGTTTTCTCTGTTATTTTCTTTCCCGATTCTCTGTTTACTTTTTCCTTTTGGGCAGTTATATGAACATTTTTAGTAATCTAGTTTTATTTATCTATAAAATTTTTAAATTTATTTCTTTGTATAATTTTTAATGGGTACTAAAAGTATTACATTATATATACATAAGTTATTACTGTCTACTAGTGTCAACATTGTACCACTTTTAGTGAAGTGTAGAAATTCACTTCCCTTATGCCCCTTTATCCTCTCCTATTCCAATATAATTGTCTTAAATATTTCTTCTATGTACTTTGAGAACCACATTAGATCATGTTATAATTTTTATTTCCATCATTAAATATAATTTAGCAAATTCAAGATGGCAAGCCTATTCCTTCCTATATTTTTGCTTACTGCATTCTTCTTCTTTCATGTTATTCTTTGATTTCTATTTTTTTTTTTTTTTTAATTTCCTTTCTGTTTAGAGAAATTCCTTCAGCCATTGTTCAGGGTATATTCTATTCTTTTAGAGTACATCTACAAATTCTCGGAATTTTCCTTCACCAGAGAATATCTTGATTTTCTCTTCCTTACTGAGATATTTTTGGTGGGTAAAATATTCCAGACTGACAGATCTTTGCAGTCAAGATTTGTAAAATATTGTGTTACTGTCTGTTGGCCCTAGGGTTTCTGATAAGAAATCTTGTATCATTCAAATTGTCTTTCCCCTATAAATAGGGCATCACTTTTCTCTGGCTGCTTTCAGGAGTTTTTCTGTGCATTTAATTTCAGTACGTAGTTTAACAATGATGTATCTTGGTATGTATTTCCTTGGGTTCATCTTGTTTAGGTTTTTCTGTTTCTTACCAAAAGATTTATATCTTTTGTCAAATGTGGGAAATTTTCAGCCATTATTTCTTGAAGTTATTTTTTCAGCCATGACGTGAATCTCAGATCTTATAGTTGCTCAGATCTTACTGTCCCACAGGCTCATGTGCTTCTAGTCTTTTCTTTTTCTTTTTAGTTTATTTTCTCTCTGCTATTCAGATTGGGTAGGTTCTATCTTTTTACTAAGTTCACTGATTTTTTTCTTCTCTCCTCTCCATTCTAAGTCCACCCATTAAGACCTTTATTTTATTTATTGTATTTTGCAGCTCAAAAATTCCCATTTAGTTCTTCTTTATATCTTACTGTGATTCCCTATTTTCATTTGCTTCATGTGTGTTCATAATTGCTCAGAGCATTTTTGTAAGGCTGTTTTAAAATTGTGAGAAAATGTTAACATATCATCTTGGTGTTGACATATGTTGCTTGATTTTTGAAGTGGTGGAGACAGAATCTTGCTCTGGGGCCCAGGCTATAGTGCTGTGGCTTCAGCCTAGCTCACAGCAACCTCAAACTCATGGGTTCAAGCAATCCTCCTGAGTAGCTGAGACTAAGGTGTGCACCACCATGCCTGGATAATTTTTCTATTTTCAGTATAGACAGGATCTCTAGCTCTTGCTCAGGCTGGTCTTGAACTCCTGAGCTCAAGCAATCCTTCTGACCTGGCCTCCTGGAGCACTAGGATTATAGGCGTGAGCACTGTGCTCAGCCTACTGTTTTATATTTTTAAATTCCAGTTGAGATTTTTCTGATTCTTTGTATGATGAGCAATGTGTGGTATTAATTATGTTGGAAAAGCAAAACTTTAAGAGCTTATCACTGGCTACGTAGTAAAATCCAAACTCCTTAGCTCGGGTTCAAGGCCATCAATATAATAGTTCCACTTCCCATTTACAGCCTTCTATTCCCCACTTTCTCATAAAATGATATACTTCCGGGTCCCAGACACACCCTGGGCATCGTCATCCTGTACTTTTCTCATGCTTTTCATTCTACTTGGTATTCCCCTCCTTGCCCACTTGGGTAGGGTACACTGTTTCAAGAAAATCTGCCTTGATTACCCAAGTCAGAATGACACCTTCTCTCCCATCAACCAGCATAGGCTTTTGCTTACATCACTCTTTAAACGTATTTTCAATCCATGTCATAGTTATGGACAGAATCTCTGGTCCTGGGAGAGTCTCTTGTGTGGAATGAGACCTTCCTGGCTCCGTGGTCTAAGAGGAAGAGGAGACTCATCAATGACTGGGGAGGCCAAGCTGGTTGCTTTGGGGAAGGGGAGATGGTGTTGAAATGGCTTCTTAATTCTAGAATGGGTGCCAGTTCCAGGAGATTCTGTTCTGAGGCTTTAGGTATAGTCCACCATGACATCTTGGAAGCAATTTTGAAGACCCTCAAGAAGAGCAAAGCTCTTTGCCTTTCATTAGCTCTTCCTATAGTATCTGCTGTATGGATAATACATTCTCAGACTTTTCTCTAAGGGAAGAGAAGGGCTGCTTGTGTTTGGGTCTTAATTCCACCACTTGTCATCTGCACAAACACTGGACAAATAACTTACTTTCTGTGTACCTCAAATTCCTCATCTCCAAAATGGGGATAATTATAGCACCTAATAAAACCACATAAGATGACTTACAACAGTTTGTGGCACTCAATAAATGTTAGCAATTACCATTTGCAATGTTTTCCATCAAAGTGCCATGAGCAGAGGAATACTAGCGACAATCTAGAGCAATACTCCAAAGCAGCCTTTCATGTATTTACTTGAAATTTCTTTTATGCCTTTTGTTATGTGTTAAATATCTGTACAAGTTTGCATTCTACTCCATGATAAAGTTGAGTTTGCTTTAGTATCTAATATTTCTTCAGCAAAAATATATAGGAAATTTTTTTTTTTTTTGAGACAGAGCCTCAAGCTGTCACCCTGGAGAGAGTGCTGTGGCATCACAGCTCACAGAAACCTCCAATTCCTGGCTCAAGCGAGTCTCTTGCCTTCGCCTCCCAAGTAGCTGGGACTACAGGAGCCCGCCACAACACCCGGCCATTTTTTGGTTGCAGCCATCATTGTTGTTTGGCGGGCCAGGCTGGATTAGAACCTGCCAGCTCAGGTGTACGTGGCTGGCGCCTTAGCCCATTGAGCCACAGGCGCCGATCCGGAAAAATTTATACTTCAGAAATATGCCTCTCCATCATACTTCTAGCATAGGGTGGTATCTCTTAGTGGCATACTTATACATTGGAGGGCACAGTCCTAACAGGCCTAAAGATATAAAGGACCAGAGACCAGGCCAGCATCAGAAAGCATTTCTCCCTGAGGAAATTCATGTGGGGCAGCCCTTATGCTCCCATTCACTGACTCTCCTAAACTGAAGCTCCCAATCTCAGTCCATCTTTTTCACTAGGTAGCACTAGCCTCATGTTGGGTGTGTGGAATGCAGGCCATATAAGCATGGAAAGAAAAATCTTGGCTTTAGATTTCCTGGGCTATGATCATAATAAAATAGGGCCAAAGAGAGCTATAATCTAATGCACTATATTACTGCAATTAGAGCTTGCATAGAGCTCTCTCCCGCCCTCCCTCCAAAATAATGAAACAGTTTCACATAAATAGTGACTTTAGTCTCTATCACGCGTCTCTATTACTGATTGGGTAATTATGGTAGCAGTATATAGTTAATAAATGTTAAGTTCATAAAATAAGAGAAAAGAGACAAGAAAAGGCTTGTGAAGTAACATAATCATAGAGTCATAGACTGCACAGGCGGGAGGAACCCTACCTGCCATGTACCCTACATCCCCATTCTACACAAGGGGAAACTGAGACTCAGCTTAAATGACCTGCCAATGTCAGGTGCTTAAATCGCAGTGGAGTCGGAACACAAACCCAGGGTCCGCTCTTCTGTCCAATATTCTTCCCCCACCCTGCCCCCATGATGCTGCATGTTGTCTCTGGGAAACTGGGTGAGGCACAGTATCCCAGAATGCTTTCCGCATGGCAGATAGACTTGGCGAGTCAAAATCTGCTGAGGTAAAGAACAGCGTTTCTGTGAACTTAAGCTGTTACGTGTCTTTTCATTGTTTGTCATGGCCACTGAATGTCAACCATAATCTGCAGCAAGCATTTGAAACACTTTTTTTGCATTCATTTTGTTTCTTTGATGTAGCGGGGAGAAAAAAATTAGCAAGTGCACCCATGAAAATTTTGTTGAATTTACTATTAAAGAGGCTGTTTTACAATTAATTTTAAGTTAGATTTTATTTCTGTTATTACATCGAGAGCATCCAATAAATAATAAATAATGTAAATACGAAGATTTACATTTCGTGGTCCCATACTACATAGAAGAAATTCAGGCAGAGTCAACACTTTGTGTAAGGAAGGCACAGGGCTTCCCTGTAGAAACAAGCCAAGAGTTTTCATGGTCCAGTTAGGAACCAGATTCCTGCTCATGTATGTGTAACCCAGTTCAGACTGACACAAATGCATACCATTTGCCCAGGGTGTTGAACATAAACACAGTCATAGCCAAAAACACCCACATACCTTCTTTCTTCTCTTCTCCTCCTTCCTATAAAGGGAGAAGCTGGTGGCTACCGAGAAGTGGGTGACACATCTCCACTAATCCTTGCAGACCAACACCTGCTCCTCCAGGCCAGAAAGCCAGTCCTAGGACCTGGAGTCAGGGGTCTTCCTCCATCCTCCTTTGTCTGGTAACTGCCCAATAAAACACACCCCTGCCAGCCCTAGGAGCTGAGCCCAAACTGATCAAGGTGGACATGGCAATCCTGTCCTGCCTATGATGAGAACATGCACCATTTTGGAAAGACCAAGGCAGAGGCACAAAGCCAGTCCCCCGATCCAGTAAGCACATGGCAGAAGGCAGCCAGCAGTTGGAGACATTCTCTACAGAGGTTAAGATTCACGCCATCACGTCCAAGAGAAATAGACATGTCATGAAGAAGCAAATTGCTCATAAAGCATAATGTTCTTTTTTGCCTTGATGTTGACCTTCCCAGAAAGGGCAGCCAGAGCTCAAAGGTCTTGCTTAACAAAGTGACCCAAAGTCAGGTTTCAGGATGGGACTCGGAAGTTGCCAAGAGGGCAAGAGACACAGCTGACACCAGGGTCATGAGCATGGAAGACCCCATATCCATGGCCAATTGTGGCCATGAGTGGGGTTCACTGGCACCTAGCCCAGTGGAAGGTGGAGGCAATAAGTGCCCCCCTGGCCTGACACATCATGGATGCACATGTCTTTTGAGCATTACTTCCAGAGTGCTTTTGTAGCTAAAGTTTTAACTGAATGAACCCACAAGCCCACTGCCCTGAATGCAGATAGCATCATCTTCATTGATTCACGAGGAAACTCAAACCCAGGGACAGCAAGCACAGTTCAGCCGATAGAACAGAAAAGATCAGACTAACAGGAGCTAAATTTACGGAAAGTCTGCTCTGCTCAACACTTTGACCGTCCTGTAGCTACTTAGTTTCCTTATCTATAAAACCAGGCTAATAATGGTGCCTCCCTCCTAGGTGTTATGAGGATTAAACAAAATAATGCAGGAGAAGTATTTGGCATGGTACATGTTGCATGGGAGGTCCCCAGTTTAAGTGTTAGCTGATCCCTATATTGTTCCTGCAAGGGTCTACTATACTCTACAGATGAGGAGACTGAGGCACAGAGAGGAAAATGACTCATTCAGAATCAACCAGCATGTTAAATGGCCCATCAGGCCTCAAATGCCAGATGTGCAACCTTTTCACTCAAAAACATGATTTTTCTAGAACCCTGGTGGCCTGTTTCCAAATTCTGTGCACTTTTCTTGACCCATTCACCCTGGCTGCAGGCAGTGGCCAAGAGAAAAGCATTATGAATAACGCTGGTTTAAATAACAATCATGAAGTCTTCTGTCTTGAAAAATACACAATAGCTTGTCATCTTCCAAACAAAATTTGAAGCACTAGGTTTGACGAAGACTTCCATGATATTAACAATCCTTCACAGCTCTGGGGACACTCTTATAAAAGAGCTGTGAGGCAATTCTGAAAAAGAACTGAGTGTTTGAGGAGAGTAATTCATTGGAGAGTCAAAAGCATGTTCTCATCAATAATCCTACAATTTCAAAAATTCTCTTTATTATCTAATTTCCACCTCAGTTCTTTTTTGTAAAAGGTTAACTGAACACAAAGAAAAAAGATAATTGGGGAAAAGTCCCTTATTTCTATAGCTTCTTGCATGTAGCATGTAGTAAGGTGTATGAATACATCGATTATGAATGCCTCTATTTTCTTCTTGTAAATTGGCTCAAAGAACCAGTTTTACAGGGCCCGACTAAGAACTGCATCTCTAAGAATGTCTTCTAATGCTTAGCTGAAAAGCCCACTGCCTTTACATTTTTGATGTACCTGATACATGGAATGGAGTCCAGAGGTTCACAGGGTATGCTATTCTGTTAGTGCTCACATCTGTTTTGCAAACATTCAGCTTGAGCATGAGTAGGAGGCTCCCATACTCATGCCAAGATCAACAGCACATACAGGGAATCTACCCTCTTTGGGGTGCTGTGTGTATTATGTGCTGTCTGCTGGCAACTTGCCACTTATGATCCCACTTCCACTCACTGGCAGATTCTTCAAAGAACTTGTGAACAATATCGATAGCCATACACCTTTGAGACATGGTACGGGTTTTGCTGGGAGCTTCACAACTGAGGAGTTCTCAGGTGTAAAGAGAACTATATTTGCCTGAACATTGAGTTGGAGTCTTGGCTCTGTGGTCAACAGAGGATGCTTCCTCTTCTTTCTCATCTACAAAAGTGGCAACAGCAATACAGAATCTGTGTGCACAGAAAATGTTTGTGAAATCCCTTTTGTAAACAAGGAGGTAAGCCGACCTAGCTCAAAGGATGATTAGCAGGGAGGCAGCTCACTATGCCACTGGCTTGCCCTTGATAAGTCACTCATGATACATATTCTCAACAGCGAGTTGAGACTGCTTTTATGCACCCTACTCTTGCATACATTAAGCTAGAATTACCTAAAAGTTAGCCATTCATGTTTCTGCTACCTTTGCAATTTTTTGCTATAGATAGCTAAATCTTCCCTGTGTTATAATTTGCCTACTATTTACCCTTGCATCAAATTAAACTTTGTGTACATTTCATTTTGTTTTAATCAATAAATTATAGGTTTGACATGTTGGGAATGTGTGCTTCCAGCCTATATACCACATGCGGTATGTAGGGGTGGGGAACACCATATTAGGCCAAAGATCCTTGTATTGCCTATTCCAGACAGGAGAAGTCTTTTCCCCAGGAAAGGCAGCCCATCAGTAACTTGTGTGCATAAGGAATGATGCGGATGTCTCCGAAGCAGAGAAAAGTGCAGTCCTCACATACTTAAAGGCAATTCCAAACTACAATCCATTATCTAATCATATATAAGAGTAATATTCATTCCTGTAACACTTCACAATTTTAATAACACATTCACAGTCATTAGGCAATTTGGTCCTGACCACAAACCTGGCAGTAGGTGAGATGAGTGATACTAACCTTTAATGTGATTTGTACAATATCACATTAGAAATACAGGGCACCATCACTACACCATTAAGTCTTCAGCACAGTTCAGCTTATTTCATTGCACTTTCCTTGGGGGTAACAATATTTTTAAAAGACTTCTGTTCCTTCTTTAGGTAAAACTCCACCATCTGTTTACCCATTCATTCTTCTACCTGTTCATCTATTTACCCTTCCATCTGCCCATCCATCAGTTCACCCACCATTCATTCATCCGCCCATCTGTGCATCCTCCTATCCAAGCATTCACCCATTCATCCATTCTTTCATCTGCCCTTCCTATGTGGCTCCGTATCCATCCTTTATCTCCCTATCTATCCCTTAATTTATTCATTTTTCTATACACCCATTGATCCATCCACCCACTCATCCACCTATCCATCCATCCTTCCACCCACTCACATTCATCCGTTCAACCTTTGAAGTTCTTCTTCCAAAACTATAGTTTTTAGTCTTATAAAGGGCAAAGTTTTCATTAAACAAGGATAGCAGTAAGAGTAATATCTGCATCAGTCTTTTCTCGTTTACCATAGATTTACCCTGATGATAGCAGAACAAAATAATATGCTCAAATTCTTCCTGTCAAATGAAATAAAGTACTTGGGAGTCTGACAACAAAAGGATCAGGAAAAGGCCTAGTTAATAAGAGTTCTTTCCTTCTTAAGTGCATTAGAAGTACAACAATTATGGTTATGTTGTTGGATCACTTGAGATGAAAAGGGCACACTTCCAATTAATTCACGTGAGTAACAAGCTCAAATAATTAGAAATATATTCCTAATGGAGTCTTGGAACTTTTTGGAAGAGCTAATTTAACCACCTAGGTGTTTTCTGAGGCTGCCATTCAGAGCTGAGATTCACTTATCTTCATGATTGCACTGTGTTTTGGGCTGTGAACCAATATCAACGATGCAGGTGCCCTAACATATATTGAGGCCCCGTAAAGTGATGTGCTTCTAAGTGGATAAGAACAAAACTTCAAATATCAGACAGAACAGAGCAAAACAAAATATGAATCAATTATCAACTATTTAATAGTACATCAAAAAGAAGGGAAAAAACCTAAACATGCCAAAGAAAATAAGCATTTGAAATTTCTAAACAACAAATAAAACTTTAACAGTTCCATTACAAATTATAAAAATTTGCCCAAACAAGATATAAGTTTTATAAAATTTACTTTCACCAAGTTTCCCACTTACCTCTTTATCAATTAATACAATAGAGGCTAAGCATTAGAATGATCTGGAAGGCCTGTTAAAACTCAATCTGAGTTCTGTCCTGCTGTACTCCTGAGAGGTTCAGTTTTAGCAGGTTTCATCTTCTTTCACTTCTCAGTTACAAGTGACACTGGGGACCATTCCCTGGACCTTGGAAGCCCAGCCTCTCTTGTCTTCCCTTCCCTCTGTTCCTTCTTAGTCTCCTGGAGTTCTTTGGGATTTTTTCCCGGGCTGTAGCTCCTTCACGGTAAATTTACTAAGCCAGCTCATTCACTTCTATCCTACTGATACCTGATGGTCCCCAGGCCACAGCTCCCACCGTGAGCTTCACAGGGGCAGAGTTTTCATCATCCTGGTCATGACTGCGTCCCAAGTGACAGCATGCCAGGCAAATGGAATGTACTCACTCATGTTTGGTTACAACTTCCTACCTCAATGCTTCCCACACTGACCAGCAAGCTAAACTTAACATATTCAGAAACAAACGTATCAAAGGAGGGTATTATATAAGTTACATTCTCTCCCCACATTCCCAAGGATATATCATCCTCCATCCATTTTGTAAGATGTAAGAAATCTAAGGATAATCCTCACCTGCCAAGCGCCAAGTTATGTTAATTTTACCTGCTAATTCTCTTTCAAGATCATTCCTTTCTCTCCATTTTCCACTCCCAGTGCCAGGACTGGCCACTGTCTCCCATCTGAATGCTCACTGGGCCTCCCCCTTCCTGTAGTCTCCTCATGACACCACAGCCAGCCATCCCCAGGCTCTGCCCACCGTGCCCACCAGTATAGCCCCGCCTGCTTCTCTTCAACCTGGGAGCCAAGGTCCCCCTCTCCCGAGACCTTAGAGACTTTCCATGACTCAAGATGTTCCTTCCACCTGGAATACAGTTTCCATTTCCTCCTATCATATGTTTTAACTGGATGACTCTCTCTCATTTTTTAAGCTTTCCAATCTAAAAATTCAAAGCTTCCAAGAAGCCTTCTCTTTTCCCTCCAAACAAAACAAAACTGGGTTAGGTCTGGCCTCCCCCAGGCTGTCTGAACTCTGGACCTGTGGGCAGTGTGCATGGGGCCAAGCCCTGCCTATTGAATTACATGCCTTGTGTACCTCTTCACTCTCATGACTACATGGTACTGGGCTCAGGGACCCCAGACTTAGTCAAAAACACTAGAGGAATACGCTAACCAGATGTAAAGGCATGAAATGTAAAATAATTTATTTAGAAATTATTTTCAAAGAAATTATTTTCCCATGTTGATAGAAGTCAGCTACAGTTATGTCTGAGGGGGGCACTGACCAGGAAGTGTATGAGGGGACACTCTAGAACTATGGAAATAATTCTGTACTTCATTGTGGGTACAGGTTAGATGAAGGTGTATATAGGTAAAAATTCATCAAGCTCTATGCTGAAGAGATGTGCATTTTGTGCACGTAAACCATATCTTATTAAAAATATATCAATCACTTTTTTTGAGACAGAGCCTCAAGCTGTCACCCTGGATAGAGTGCCATGGCGTTACAGCTCACAGCAACCTCCAATTCCTGGGCTCAAGCAAGTCTCTTGCCTCCGCCTCCCAAGTAGCTGGAACCACAGGCGCCTGCCACAATGCCCGGCCATTTTTTGGTTGCAGCCGTCATTGTTGTTTGGCGGGCCCGGGCTGGATTCGAACCTGCCAGCTCAGGTGTATGTGGCTGGCACCTTAGCCCGTTGAGCCATGGGCGCCGAGCCAAAAAAAATACATGAATCACTTTTAAATGGGAGTATAATTCACAGGGGATATAAACGTGTATGAGCCAAAACAATTCATGTGAGATACAGCAGCTGAACTCAAGAACAACCTGCTATGGTCCAAATGTTTGTGTCCTTACAAAATTCATGTATTGAAACCTCTTCCCCAATGTAAGAGAATGAAGTGGCAGAGCCTTCAGGAGGTGATTAGCTCACAGTGGCCTGCTGTTCTGACTGGTATTAGTGCTCTTACAAAACAGGGACGCTGTTTGTCCCATTCACAGGTGATGGCACAAAAAGTCACCATTTATAAAGCAGAGAGAAAGCCCTCACCAGACATGGAATCTTCTGGTGCTTTGATCCTGGACTTCCCAGATGCTAGAACTATAAGCAATACATTTCTCCTGTTTATAAATCACTCGTCTAAGGCATTTTGTTATAGCTGCTCAAACAGACTTAGACATAACCAAAGATATAAAACTTCCTTACAACGCTAATTATTTCTCAAAGAACCAGAATTAAAAACGTAGCAAAGTACTTCTTTGAGTCTGCTCTGAAAAAGTGATTGTTGCAGACTGACTATGCCTTAACTTAAATCTGAGGCTCCGAAACATTTTCAGAATTCCAAAGTCATTCTCCACAAAATTACACGTATTATTTTTAAAAACCTCATTTCATAAATGAAAGAGGTTTGAGCTAATGATGGGTAATTATACTTCAACATTTGGCAAATCTCATACTATGGTAATGACAACTGCTGCTCAGCTGGGTACAGATTATTTTTAATATTATCATTTTTCCTTCTTGAACGGCAGGAAGAGGACAGAGGACAAAGCACACCAGGTAGGGACTCCATTATAACATTAAAAAGGAGTCCTGCTAGGTAATTTTTGGGGAAAAATTTTTTTTCAAGTATGTCAAGAAATGTAGCATTCTCTAGTAGTCTTCTTAGACTAGAACATAAAACATGAAAGTTCAATAGAACTTTCTATACTAAACAGAAGTTCTATACTTTCTGTACTAAACAGAAAGAGAGCATAGCAGCTAACTCACAAACCATCTGATGGAATTGGAAAAAGAAGAACAATCTAAGCCTAAACCCAGCAGAAGAAAAGAAATATCCAATCTTAAATCCGAGATCAATGAAATTGAAAACAAAAGAATTATTCAGAAAATTAATGAAACAAGGAGCTGGTTTTTTGAAAAAATAAATAAAATAGATAAGCCTTTGGCCAGACTAACTAGAAATAAAAAGGTAAAATCTCTAGTAACTTCAATCAGAAATGATAAAGGAGAAATAACAACTGATGTTACAGAAATACAAGAGATTATCTTTGAATATTACCAGAAACTTTATGCCCAGAAGTTTGACAATGTCAAGGAAATGGATCGATATTTGGAATCACACCCTCTCCCTGGACTTAGCCCAGATGAAATATCTGTCCTGAAAGTTCAATATTTATTTTCCAACCAATAGGCAAGAAGGGAGGGGAGTTAGGCCCGTGTTTTCTGTAAGTTTTCACTCTTTTTTTTTTTTTGAGACAGAGCCTCAAGCTGTCACCCTGGGTAGAGTGTTGTCGATCACAGCTCACAGCAACCTCCAACTCCTGAGCTCAAGCGAGTCTCCTGCCTCCGCCTCCCAAGTAGCTGGGACTACAGGCGCCCGCCACAACGCCCAGCCATTTTTTGGTTGCAGCCATCATTGTTGTTTGGTGGGCCCTGGCTGGATTTGAACCTGGCAGCTCAGGTGTATGCGCCCGTTGAGCCCCAGGCCTCGAGCCTAAGTTTTCACTCTTAATAAGAGACCTCCCATGCTGGGTCCAGACACCAAGGGCTTTGTATTGTGTATCTATCTGTCCTGACTGGCCAGCAGTCCCTTGGGCTGGAAAAAGCGGTTTTAAAACAGAGCCATTAAAACATCCCTTAGGTAGAGTGAAAAGCCCCCAGGGGACACTGCAGGTCTCTAGTTTAAGGAGGTCTACAGAGTCAAAAGGGCCTTTCCATTGCCTTCAGCTCACCCGTGTGATCTTCTTATCAAAGGACCTGTTTTACTGCTAGTCTTGGTATTATTTTGGCCAAAGCTTAACTTTCCTGTGTGTCTATTTGCTACTGGTATTTTGACACTCAAAAATCCGAGGAAAGTTATAAAATTCCCAAATCATCTACTTTAGTGAAGATACTATTTTGTCATCATCATCATCACCACCACCACCACCACCAAGAGAGAGAATATATATCCAGTACCAGAAGTACAAAACCCGGAAGCAGCCTAGCCATCTCAGCCTGACTATGAGGAATGAAGCATCACTGTGCCCCTTTTCCTGATGGGAACACTAAGGTCATCAACTGCACACGGGAAAATGAATATCCCACAGTAGATGTATTTATTCCTAATCTGGCGCACTCCGACGCTTTTTCAAAGTATTACCTAATAAAAAGCAAATGATCTGATAAAGTTGGTTCTGCACAGGGAAATGAGATGGGGGTGAGGTCAGGGGAACCGGCATGGGCGACGGTCAGTGATGATGATGGTGATGGTGGTGATGGTGATGGTGGTGGTGGTGACGGTGGCGCTCAGCCGGCTCCTCTCCCGTTTCTCCATCACCGCCCGTCCTCTCTGCCTCCTCCGTCCCCGCGTGGCCTCTGCCCGGAGAAACAGCCGACAGGATTTGCACCCAAACTACACGTCCGCGGGCGCAGGGCTGCAGCGCCAGGCGAACCGGCACCCCCCCCCCGACCCCCGCGGCCCCGCGAGCCCCGTGCCTGGCTCCGCGGTGGCCCCACTCCGCGCCCCCTGCGCCGGCACCGCCCGAGCCACCCGCGCGGCGAGTGTCGGGAGGATCTGGCTGGCCCCGCACCCTCTACAGGGAGCTCCCGCGACCCCGGCCCGCACCCCGCCGAGCCCCCAATGGCCCGGCCACCGGTCACTTACGCCTGCGCTGGGCCCGGCGCGCCCGGCGGCGCGACACAAAGGCTACACGGCCGCGGCGCCGCCGGCTGCTCCCCGAGCCGCGGCTGCCGGGGACCCGGAGGAGGAGGAGGGAGGAACAGGAGGGAGACAAGGAGGAGGAGGGAAAAGGGGAGGCAGCGGGGGGAGCGGGGGAGGGGCCGCCGCGGCGCGGGCTACCGCCACTGCCACCCGGCTGCAGCGGCCCAAACCCCAGCCCTCCTCCCCGGCCTTCGCCCGCAGACCGCCTCCCAGAGGCCGGGGTTCCGCCCCCGCGGGCGGGGTGGGAGGAAGAGGAAGGGGGTGGTGTGTGTTCCTTCCTCCTAATCCTCATCCTCTCTGCCCACCCCCGCGTCCGCCAGCAATCTCAGGAAAATGCTGGACTCCCCTTCCCACCTGGCCACCTCGGGGAGGCACCGCCACCTACCTCCTCTCTGTCCGCCCGCACACCTCTGCGCCGCAGCGTCCAACCATTTTATGGGCGGCAAAACTGAGACCTGCAAAGCGAAGAGCCGGAAGACGCAGGACTAGCTCAAGGCGGGCTGAGAGAGTGCCGACCCCACGTCCAGCCCTGGGCCCGACGCCACTGCCCAGCCCCGAGGGTGCGTCCCAACGGGGAGTGCGATGAGCGCCTGTGGTCCTTCCCCCAGTCTCAGGGAGTCTGCCTGGCTGCCCCTTCTGCAGTCTCTGTTTGGCTCAGGCATTTGCATCTTGATGTGAAGAGCAGCTCTGCTTTAGTTTCATTTAAAAAACTTTTTATTATGAAATTTAAAAGGCCAAAAGTAGAGAGAAGATTATGATGAACTCACGAGTGCTTAGTGCCAGCTTCAAAAAAAATCAACATTTTCCATTCATTTCATCTACTTTCAGTCCCCAGAGAGGCTAAGGACTTTTCAAAAACATAATCACAGTGTCATTATTCCACAATGCAAAATTAAGAATAATTCTTAATGTCGTCTGATTATAATTTATTTAACAGTTGACAGTTATTTATTGTACAGTTGTTATTTGCCAGGTCTATGTTTAGCATGTGCGTGGAAGTTTAACTATAGGTTCAAGTGTGCAGCGAGATAAAAAAGGTTGAAAAACACTGCTCTCTGTGCTTATGCCTGAGACGGAAGCACAATGGTGTTCTCGGTTTTAGTGACCTTGTTCTGAAGAGAAACATTTTTCTCCTCTCCAAAGCTTCTCCTTTCCCTCCTACCTTTATTTATTTATCTAGAGATTGTTCTGTCTCCTGGGCTGTGCAGAGGCATCATCACAGCTCACTACAGCCTGAAACTCCTGGGCTCAAGTGATCCTCCTGCCTCAGCCTACCAAAGTGCTAGGACTACAGATGTGAGGACTCACTACACCACCAGCCTCCCTTGTACTTTTCAACTGCTTTCCCTCTTCTTTTGCATTCAACTCTATTTTCCTTTCCAGTCTCATCATATGGATTATATTGATTTTCAAAAAACCTTTGATCTACTTTGCCTATAGCAATTACGGATGATGTTGATACCGAAATTTCAGGTTTTTGGTCTTAGCGATTAGAAGAAGGAATCCACGGACCACAAGAGTAGTGGTAAGTCAGGATTTATTTACAGGAAAGAAGAATTACAAGTAGAGGAAAAACCAAACCTCCAGGCAAAGAGGACCCAGGAGGGGAACAAATTCTCCTGCTCCCTCTCTGAGGTCCAGCCAGGGTCTCCAGCCTGAGGTCTGCTTTGGAAGGGAACAAGCTCTCCTGTTCCCTCTCTGAGGTCTAGCCAGGTCTGCCCTTGAGATCGCTGCTCAGGGGTTCATATAGTCCCAGGGAGTTGTGTTGCCAGAATTTCTTAGGGAGTGGGTGTTCATCAGTTACAGCCAGCTGTCTAATGAAGACCCAGGCCCTGGAAACTGACATGATATTGACCAGTCAGATGTGCAGGAGGAGGAGGAGGAGGAGCAGCTAGCAAGGCAGACAACAAGGTGCCATCCATGAAATGGACTAGCCAGAAGAGCCTGGGAAGGAGACAGCAAGGCGCCAGTGTCCTCCACACAGGTGTCCGGCCCTTCCTCAAGCTGGTTCCTTCATCTGCCACAGCATCAGCACTGCCAGGGCCAAGGCAGCGGTTGTAGGGCCGCCTTGTCCTGCATCAATGTAGGTAAATAAAATCAAGTCTAAGCTTTTTGTAGAATGAGATGAACAAATAAAACATAGTGTCTGGTTCTACTCTGGGAGAACTGTCAAACTGTAGGTCTTCTTACAGGATGGACTATTTTAGGGCTACTCAGATCTTGTGATACTTCTCGGGAATAATTTTATCAAAGACCCCTGGTAATAGGTTAAGATGAAATATAATGAAGAACATTATTAGAATCATTTGTTCTTTGTGAACAATCTGATGCTCTGTGCCAGCTCTGAGAGAGATCTTCATCAGCTATGAAAGTGACAGAGAACTTTAGTCTTGTTGAAGAAATGGAGTTTGGTTGAGTTAAATGGAAGACCATACAAATGTGGAACGGATAGCTTGCAGTGATGAATGGCTTTGACGGCTATAAAGATCAACTTACAGAAGATTAATAGAAAGGGAGATTTATAATATCTGGGCTTCCAGCTGTTGAGCAATGCTAAACTTATTGACATTGAAGATAAACTTAGATAAAAAGACACTTAGTGCAAATGGAGAGAAAATACTTTGAAATAAGCCTAATGCTAGCAGCTAAATTAAGGCAGTAAATATATCTGCGGTTCCAGCCCATTTACTATTATAGAGACTACAGATCATTCTAATGAACAGCAGATTATTAACCACAAAGTGCCTATGCATCACAAGGAATCCGAACTGTTCACTCTCCACATCAAAGGAAATCCAGTTGTCTCAACAACAAAGATTTCACAACTAGTTAGAAACTAAAAAAATAGAGAATATCATGGGGGGTGGTTTTGAAACATGCAGAGGTTGGGTCTATGTTCCTGTCCCTTGAAGGAATGATGAAGGAGTTGGTCTGTGATTTGGGGGGCTAGATCATAAAAGGCATACAGGCTCTGTCTGGCTCATGTGGAACACTTACCCTCCAATGTTCCTTTGGAGACGCCCACTCAGAAGGCAGCGTGAAGGGGGTCCAGTCCACAGGGGAAAGTCACAGAGAGGTGCTCACAATCACCAGTTCCAGCCTCTGGGGCATCTCAGACCAGGCAGCAGGTGTATGGACAAAGATGCCTCCAGACGATTGCAATATCTTGCCTTTAAGTTACCTCCAGGTGTTTGAGACTTTCCAGCTGAGATCCTAGGCATTGTAGAGAAGAATAGTCATCCCCTCAGTACCTGTCCAAATTCCTGACTCAAAGAGTCTGGCAGCATAATAAAGTGTTCAATGCAATTAAGCTTGGGTAATCTGGCAAGAGAAAAAAAGAATAGCAGACAGTAGGCAGGCATCTACTGTTGCAATGATGAAACAGAGATGCCTTTGAAAAGTTTAGAATCTCAGCAGGGATCAGTGGGAAATAAGCTGAACAAAAGGTTGGAGTCACCCTGTATTCCAGGCTCCACTCTGCCCTTTCCGGCTTCATAAGCGGGGAAAGATGACGGTTCCTGTGCCCTGCATCCCTGTCTATAAAATAAGCATAATAACAGCACCTCATGTACAGGGGAGGTGTGGAGAGTGGATACACATGGAGCACTTAGCGACACTCTGCACATGCCAGCCAGTGATTGTGTCACCCTGCCCCAGTCATGCCTATTTTGTGGCATGATGTGAGAAGAAGGCTCCTGTAACCTGGTCATATCATGAAGTGATGGATTTCTGTTTCATGAGAAGTAAGGTTATGTAATGGATTTGATTAATAGGCCCAGGGCTTTCTAATGCATGCACAACAGTTTCCCTTCAATCAGAGTGTGACAATCTATTCTGGACTGTCTCTCTCCTGTAGTAAGACATACATTTCACATGGTGACCCATGTACACGAGCATCCACCTGTATCAAACAATATTAAACTTTTCATGAAATGATACTTGCCCTTACTATGTGCAATTTATACTAGTATTTTCTCTTCTGTCAATTTTTTTGAAATCTTCTAAACTGACTTTACAACTTGTGAATGGGTCAAAATCTACTATCTGAAGATCTGTGCAAGAAATAATAATTTTTGTATGGTTTCTGTAATGTTTAATCTTACTTATCAACTTGGCTGAGCTAAGGGGTTCCCAGATAACTGGGAAAATGTTTCTGGATGTATCCCTGAGGGCATTTTGAGAAGAGATTAGCATTTGAATCAGCAGACTGAGTAAAGAATATCTGCCCTCACCAACATGGGCAGGCACTATCCAATCCACTGAAGACCTGAACAGAACACAAGGGGCAGAAAGGAAGTTTTGCTCTTTCTTCTTGAACTGGGACATCCATCATCTTCTGCCCTTGGATGTCAGAATTCCCTGTTCTCAGGCCTTCGGGTTTGTACTGAAAACCAACCACCAGATTTCCTGGGCCTCCAGCCTGCAGATGGCAGATCAGGGGACTTCTCAGCTTCCACAATGGTGTGAGCCAATCCCTCATCACCAGTCTCTTCCTGTATCTCTCTATGTATCCTGTTGGTCCTGTCTGTCTGTAGAACCTGGATTTACACAGATTCCTTGTCCAAACTTTTCATCTAACTCTTCTCCACTTCCTGTAAGCCTCTCTCTTCTACAGCTCCCAGGTGGATGCTTCCACAGCCTGGTCACCAGGTCTGAGTTCTGGCAGAGCCACAGGTCTGTCCTGTGTGATGATAGTGCATCTTGCACCATTTCCCTCATGGCTACTGTTTCAGAAGCATCCCTACTGTTTGCACAGCACCATGCCCAGCACATAGCAGATGTGAGACAGGTTCTTTTGAATTGATCTTGGAACAGGAATCATAACCTACAGTTTTTTGCTCATGTTCTGTAAGAGGTAGGCAGTTAGCTATTGTGAGATGGTGTGTAATATGATGTTATTGTTGATGATGATGCAATTGAAGTGTCAGCGGGGAGAGATTTGACCAGCATCCCTTCTTCTGGTGTTTTCAGCAAACGTATACACCACTGTAATTCCTCACCTCTGTCTTAGTGCCTGTCTTTCCTGAAAGCTGTTTTCACTTTGTAACAATAGGTCATTTAAAATCAAAATCCAGAAAATACCTCCCAATTAAAGGTTGCACTGCCCGTTGCTGCCTGCTGGCTTTGTTACTGCTTTTTTGTAGCTGCTCGTTATAAATAATGACCCCAGCACACATTTTGTTACTAGTGCCATTAACCACCACACCATTTTGCTCACATGAAATAAACCATGCATCTGCTAAGGTGACTCAGGGGACGGTTTTCTTTTCCTGCCATTTTTTTACGCTACAGAAAGTGGAAATTTTACGGAAATGTAAATTACAGCTGCAGCTGATCCTTTGGGATATCTCTTTTTGGCTTCTAGTTTAAAACATTTTTGTCTGCTCTCAGGGATGCTGTATCAATAAGAGTGTATTTGCACAGGGGTGTCCCCTCTTAATCCCATGGCCTCAGATGAAGTAGGTTACCTTCTCTTCAAGAATAGCAGTGTGATGGGTACAGAATGGGTTTTGGTGTCCCACAAACTAGGGTGTTGAACCTTGGATCTGTTATTTATTAGCTGATCAACCAGATGAAAGTTCCTTTAACTCTCTGAGGCCTCGGTTCCCTCATCTGTAAGGTAGGGGTAATAATACGTCCCTTGAGGTCACAGTACTAGATTAGAGCTCATGAAACGTAAACTGGCCAGAAGCCATTCCTTATTCCTATAAGTGGCACCTTGGTCCATGGTGTTCTGTCTTCCTGACTGAAATTGAAGAGGCCAGGACTGATGGCTGAGAAAAAGCAGCTCCTGGGACTAGTGATTTTGCTGTGGCCTAACTAGAAAATCACTAGTGATGAAATGGCCCAATCATTTAATTAAAAAAAATTTAGTCAAAGAAATTATTACCATAAAAACCCAAATAGTAGGTATGGCAAACAGAACAACGGCCCTCAAAGATGTTTTTGTCATTGTGGGTTAGGAATTCTTTATATATTCAGGATATTAAATCTTTTTTTTTTTTTAATCATATACCTTTATTTTTGCTCCTCTCAGCAGCATAGGAGAAGTGGCAGTGACCTTGGCAGCAGGCCTGGTAACTTTGCCTGTCAAGAAGCTAGGATCCCAACTGTACCAGTCAGGTGTTTTCTCAGACAGCAAGTTGAAGAGGTGCTGTAACCAGGAGGGGCCAGGATCAGCACCGGGCAAGGAAGCTAGCTACCTGACCTTCATCTGGGGCTGGAACTTCTGTTTGCCTGAGTAAAGGGATGCCAGTCCTAGGATTTCTTCACATTGTGTCTTCTGTAGTGGTCAAAAGATTGGTCTTTGAGTTGTCCCTGTATGGTACTATGAGACCAGCCCACTGGCTCTTTTGATCACTGATTCCAAGAAAAGCTGCCCTTGGAGGCCCTAGAGACAACGTAGGAAGCAGAATGAATGCTCAAGTAACGGCTGACACAGTCCAGCTCACACAGCCATCACAGAAGCTGAATGAGCAGTCACCCAGGAGGGGGTTCCCAGCTCTTTCCATTCCCATGGGGCAGATGGCTAGAAGGGAACAGCACCCGGGTAAGCCAATGCCTTCCTGTGTCCACACCCAGGAATACCTTCCAGTTGTCCAAGCAGCCATAGTTGTAAGGATTCCTAAATATCCTGCCCTTGGCCTGCAGCCGGCGTCTCTCCTTCTTGTTGATGCGTCTTCTCCTCCTCGACTGATGAGGACAGCATGCCAGATGGTTAGGGCACCCAGAGCAAGTGCCACACAACTGCAGAGGAACCAGAGGTAGACAAGACTCTTGTGAGTCATCCTTTCTTGAAAGGAG
Source organism: Arctocebus calabarensis (assembly GCA_963573935.1). Taxonomy (NCBI): domain Eukaryota; kingdom Metazoa; phylum Chordata; class Mammalia; order Primates; family Lorisidae; genus Arctocebus; species Arctocebus calabarensis. The sequence continues at coordinate 12,859 of CAUYON010086433.1, read as the reverse complement.
AAGGTAGGTGGAGGGGTCTGGTGATATGTCTCAATGGCAGCATAAGCCTCTCAGAAAAGGTCCCAACTTCCATAGCTGCAGTAGACACAGCCCAGGGTCATGAAAAAGCACAAAGAGAAGAAGTACCGATGGTTATAGTGGCCCACACAATTGTTCAGCCATGGGCAGTGATGGTCCGTCTTCAGCACACACCTATTGCAAATGCTGCAGTGGTGTGTTCGGCCTGGCTTGGGGTAAATGCACTTCTTACAGATGGAGACTGTGGCGATGTCATTCCTGCCCTGAGGCGGGTACCCAGTGGAGTGGTGATGGCCCGGTAGTAATGGAAGACGATGAAGATTAGATTCCAGTGACTCTAGAAGAAATGCCAGCAGAGTCGTGGCACTGAGTAGGTTCGGAGGATGAGAGGTAGGACACATAAGTAGGCAATGGCCACAATGGAGCCCGTCAGCACAATCACCAGCAGCACAAACACCTTGCCATAGCGCCAGCGCTGTACCAGGCCCCAAAGCAGAGGTGGGCAGTGGCGTCTATAGCCCAGAAGCAGAAGCGGCGCAGGCAGAGGCGGCCTGGGCCCAGCAGCAGGCTCAGCTGGCCCCGCATGGCTCCTGCAGCCTGCTAATTCCTCAGTCAGCCAAATCGAGCCCCGCAGCCTCTGCCGACGCTTAGTGTCACCCCCTCCAGCTTGGCGCCCGAGCAGAGCCCGGCTCAATCCAACCCACCATGGTCCACTGCCCGCAGCGCCAGGCAGTAGACCCGGACCCGCTGCCAACCCATCCACAACCCCCAGGATATTAAATCTTTATCAGATACGATTCCCAATTATTTTCTCTCATTCTGTAGGCTGTCTTTCTTACTTTACAAAAATAAGTTTTTTTAATTTTATGACGTCCAATTTATCTATTTTTGTATTTGTTGCTCAAGCTTTAGTTCAGAGTCAGAGGAGATGCAACAACAGAAGCAGAGAGATTAGAGTGACATCAATCCTAGGAAAGGACTGTGAGTCAAGGCCTCCAGAAACAAGAAAAGGCCACACACCAATCTTCCCCTAAGAATTCAGTGTCAATAGCCAAAATGCAGTAGCTTATGTCTGTAATCCTAGCACTCTGGGAGGCCAAGGCAGGTGGATTGCTTGGGGTCAGGAGTCCAAACCCAGCTTGAGCAAGAGTGAGACTCTGTCTGCAGAAGGCAGACCCTGTTTCGACTAAAAACAGAAAAATTGTTGAAGCATAGTGGCAAATACCTGTAGTCCCAGCTACTTGGGAGGTTGAGGCAAGAGGATCACGAACGCAGCAGTTTGAGGTTGCTAAGAGCTACGATACCATGGCACTCTACCCAAGGATGACAGAGTAGGACTCTGTCTTAAAAAAGAAAAGAAAAGAATCCAGTGTCAAATCCCAAGTTCTAAAGAGTTAGCCCTGTGTTTTCTTCTAAGAAATTTTTATAGTTTTATTTCTTATATTAGATCATTGATCCATTTTGAAACAATTTTTCTATATTGATTTGAAACAAACTAAGGGGTCTGTCCTACTTCATTCTTTTGAATGTGGAAATCCAGTTGTCCAATTTGCTGAAGAGACTACTTTTCCCCCGTCAAGTGGACTTGGCATCCTTATCAAAACTCAGTTGGCCATACAAATATGGCTTTATTTCTGGACCCTCAATTCTGTTCCATTGGTCTATGTCAGTGTTTTTCAACTATTTTTTATTTTATTTTTAAATAAAAAAAAAATTTTTTTGAGACAGAGACTCAAACTGTCACTCTGGATAGAGTGCAGTGGCATCACAGCTCACAGCAACCTCCAAATTTCTGGGCTCAAGTGAGTCTCCTGCCTCCACCTCCCAAGTAGCTGAGACTACAGGCACCCGCCACAACACCCGGCCATTTTTTTTTTTTTTTGGTTGCATCTGTCATTATTGTTTGGCGAGTCCGGGCTGGATTCGAACCCACCAGCTCAGGTGTACGTGGCAGGTGCCTTAGCTTGTTGAGCCACAGGCACCAAGTCTCAACTATTTTTTAAATCTCATGGCACATTTGAACCTACATTTAAACTTACATGGCATACTTAAATTATGTTGATTAAAAATGAGTAAAAAATAGAATATACTTAACCATGCTTTGAACTCTTTAGAAAACAACTTAATTAGTGATCTTTAGAACTTTTTGTGGCACACCTAAAATCCTCTCACAGTACACCAGTTGAAAATCAGTGGTCTATGTTTGTCCTTATGTCAATGCCACACTGTTTTATTACTATAGTTTTATAGGACGTTTTGAAATCAGAAAGTGTGTCTTTTGATTTATTTTTTTCAAGATTGTTCTGCTACTTTGGGTCCCTTGCAATTACATGTGAATATGAGAATTGGAATTTCCATTTCTGAATAAAAGGCTGTTGGTATTTTGATAAGGAATATGTGAAATCTGAACATTGCTTTGGGTAGTGCTTCAAACTTAACAATATTGTCTTTCTATCTAAAATGCAAGGTGTCTTTCCATTTATTTATATCTTTTTCCTTTGAACATGTTTTGTGGTTTTCAGGGTATAGTCTTTCACATCCTTGGTTAAATTTATTTCTAGGGATGTCATTCTTTTTTTTTTTTGGCCAGGGCCAGGTTTGAACCCACTACCTCCAGTATATGGGGCCAGCGCCCTACTCCTTTGAGCCATAGGTGCCACCCCTAGGTATGTTATTCTTTTAGATATTATTATAAATGGAACTGTTTTCTTAATTTCCTTTTTGTATTATTCATTGATGTACACAGAAGCACAAATGATTTTTTGTGTGCTGATCTTCTGTGAAACTTCTGGATTTATTTATTAGCTCTAGTAGCTTCTATGTGGAGTTTTTGAGATATTTTCTAAATATCAGATCATGTTATCAGCAAATAGAGTTTTACTTCTTCCTTTGCAATCTGGATTCCTTTTATTCCCTGAATAATTAGGTCAACTTGGTTAGCAGTTGATGCCATCCTCACATTTTTGTTGTTGGCCTGTGAGATAGAAGATGCAGTGAGGATAGTCAAAAGGAAACCTCTGAACCTGCTCACCCAAGCAACATAGTCAATCCTAAGCAATTCTGTGTGGGGTGGTGGGAATGCAGACATGGATGCAACTTGTAAGGATGTAAAGAATGCAGGAATGGTCCTCTCTATCATATCTCCTTCCAATCACTGGTTAGACTGGGATGGATCCTGAGGAAAACCATAGACCACTGTAGGTTCAATCAAGTTGCATCAGGGTGATTCCAAGTGCTGCACTAGTCCTGATAGCCTTGCTAAAGCAAGGTGGTTGCTTTAGCCTTGTCATGCTGCTATATCAAAATACCTTAGACCGGGTAGCTTGTAAAGACAGAAATTTATTTCTCACAGTTGAGAAGTTTAGGATCAAAGCCCTGGCAGATTTGGTGTCTGATCAGGGCTCCCTTTCTGGATTATTGATGAGTGAGAAGGTGCCATAATTATTGATTAGGGCACCTTCTTAGTGTGTTCTCACATTGGGGGAGGGGATGGGGTCTCTCTCAGGTTCTTTTATAAGGGCACAAATTCCATTTATGAGGGCTTCCCTCTCCTAACCTGATCACCTCCTAATGGGCTCGCATCCTAATACCATCACTTTGGGTGTTAGGATTTCAACACATGAAATTTGTTGGGGAGAACCAAACCTTCAGATCACAGCAGCAATATAGCCTGAGGGTCATGCTATGAAGCCATTGGTTTAGCAAATACATTCTTTTCTATCACAGTTAGAAAAAAAGAATCAGAAATACTTTGCTTTCACATGAAATACACAATAATATACACACACAGTTCCCCATGGTTGCGTAAACTCAGTCATCCTCTGTTGCAATGTTATCTGCAGGTATTTGAACTGTCTGGACGACCCACATCAATCCATTATGTAGATGATATTATGTTGACTAGGCTAGGCAAGCCAGAGGTGGTTATGATGCTGGAGGCCTTGGGAAAGTGCATGTGCTCCAGCAGGTGGAAGATAAATGCCTACAAAGCTTCAAGCTCCAAAGACATGGGTAAAATTTTTAGGGGTTCTGTGAATAAGAGTGAGCTAGGACGTCTCCTCCAAAATGGACAGCAAATCATTCCATTTTGCATCTCTAACAATGAAGACAGAAGCTCCATGTTCAGTGGACCTCTTCAGTTTTCAAAAGGGGCTATACCACAGCATTTCCATTTTGTTCCTGCCTATATACTGGGTGATATAAATGTCTCCTGGCTTTGAGTGGGACCTAGATTAAGAAAGGGCTCTGTGGTGTGTCAGGGCAAGCATTCATGCCACTTGGACCATGCTTTTGGAATTAAATGTACAGAAAGATGATGGTGTGTGGAGTTTGGGACAAGTCCCAGTGGAGAAATCAAGTTACAGGATCCTGAAGTTCTACAGCAATGCAGTGATATCTGCAGTGAAGAATTGCACAGCTGTTGAAAAACAACTTCAGCAATCCTTTGTTAGATGTTGAATGAAATTAATGTGTTCAAGATTGAGCATGAGCAGGACCAGAGGGCCAACAAGCTGTATGAGCAGGTGTCCTAGACCTCGAAGTCACCTATCTCTATTTTATCAGCTCCTCTAATCTCATCTCACATCTATGGCTCTGTGTGTGTGTGTGTGTCTTTTACAACCCGAAGACGGAGGAAGAGAAAGCCTGAGCTGGATCTACAGACAAATCAGCTTGGAATGTAGATGAAAGCAAATAAACTACAGCAGGTTCGGCACCTGTAGCTCAGCGGCTAGGGCGCCAGCCACATACACCAGAGGTGGCAGGTTCGAATCCAGCCCAGGCCTGCCAAACAACAACGAGAACTACAACAAAAAAATAGCCTGGCGTTGTGGCAGGTGCCTGTAGTTCTGGCTACTTGGGAGGCCAAGGCAAGAGAATCACTTAAGCCCAAGAGTTTAAGGTTGCTATGAGCTGTGACACCGTGGCACTCTACCCTGTGCGACATAGTGAGACTCTGTCTCAAAAAAAAATAAATAGGCTCGGCGCCTGTGGCTCAATGGGCAAAGGTGCCAGCCATATACACCTGAGCTGACGTGTTTGAATCCAGCCTGGGCCTGCCAAACAGCAATAATGGCTGCAACCAAAAAAATGGCCTGGCATTGTGGCAGGCGCCTGTGGTCCCAGCTACTTGGGAGGTGGAGGCAGGAGACTTGCTTGAGCCTAGGAATTGGAGGTTGCTGTGAGCTGTGATGCCACAGCACTCTATCCAGGGTGACAGCTTGAGGCTCTGTCTCAAAAAATAATAATAATAATAATTAATAAATAAATAAAAATAAATAAACTACAATAAATACATTATTTTCAAGGGTGATCTTAAGAGACAATGGCAAGAGAAAAATCTTCCTAAAGGTTGGAGCTTTCAGCGGTGAACCTATCATTAACATTCATAAGGGAAGTCGCACAGGTTAGATTATATATGGACTCCTGGGCAGTGACAAATTGCCTGGATGGTTAGTCAGAAGCAAAGGAATAAGATCGAAAGATCAGGGATAAAGAGGTGTGGGGTAAAGTCTTGTGGATGGATGTGTGGAAGTGATCCTGAGGAATGGAGACCATGGTAAAACCTGTCATGATCCACAAGATTGCATCCACCTTGGAAGATTACATTACACCATTGCATTACACCATTCATTATTGATATTTGGGGCCATGTAATTTTTTGCTGTGAGAGACTGTCCTGGGCATTGCAGTATGTTTAGCAGCATCTTTAGCAGCATCTTTGGTCTCTGACAACTACATGTCACTAGCACCCTCCCACTTGTGACAACCAAAAATATCTTCAGGCATTACCAAATTTCTCCAGTATGGCCCTGCTCTCCAAAGACTCCCATTGCTCAGGTGATGGCACTTACTTTGTTCTAGAAGAATCGATGAATTATTTTCACAGGAAAGATACCCTTACTCCTTCTGGATATGGGTTTGCTGTTCTTGTTCTTATGGCATCAGCACCACCATCCAAAGGCTTACATAATGTTTGATTCACTGGTATGCATCCCTGTATTAAGCACCTGTCTTTTTATTCTGATGTTTTGTCATCCTTTTGCTGACCCTAAGGAATCTGCCCCTCTTAGGGCTAGCCACTTCCTCCAGATAGCCCCAGCTCAGAGCCCGCACCCCCCACCTCACATACTCCAGGACAACGTTTCCCTGCTGGAATGACCATAACAATAGATAGCCTCTACACTCCATAGCCTGCTGAAATTATTCAAACTAGCCAGTCCTAAACCTGTTTACAACACTTCACAATTCCTTCCTGTGTGAATCCCAATAAAGGCGCCGTTCCCCTCCCTCCCCTGCCCCTGCTCTACTGACCCTCCTGCTTCCCTGAGGGCCCTCACACCCTGGCATGCACCCTCCTCTTTTCCATGGCAGTTGTCTCCTGATCTGTTGGCCTCGCCATACCTGAACAATAATACAATCTGCCTTTTCAATAGCAGATCCCACATAGCATCAGACTAGAGGCCTTACTTGACAGCAGAAGAGCAGCGGTTCACAACCTGTGGGTCGCAACCCCTTTGTAACAATGAAAATACATCACGGCATTAGGAAGGTCGAGAACCACTGCAGAAGAGGTGTGCGGAGTGAGTCTGCACCCCCAGGAACCACTGGTGTATCACAGATGAGTTTCGTTTGAAAGAGAGAGGTGCCAGGATCCTGGAGGGGCCACAGAGGTCTGAGCAGGGAATGGGGTGCACTGTGAGAGACACAGGAAGGTGCTGCTCCCTCCAAGGGCCTGCCCTGCTGGTGGGGGGGGGGGGCGTGGGCCACAGGGTCCTCTGCAGCTGCCCTCACACAAGGGCAGCCCACATCTGCTGAATGAGCGAGGAAGAGGAGGGAGGCACAGCTGTTCTCACTCCAGTGCCCACGCCACAGATTGGCTACAGCTCTGTGCGGCTTATATTGAATCCAACTTCCCTCTCTGCCACGTCCCTCCACCCTCCAGGGTGTTTACTTCTGCTAGTCAGCTCTGGCTATGTAACAAAGTGTCACAGAATGTGGGGCTTAAACAACAGACATTTAGTTTCTCACAGTTCTGGAGGCTGGAAGTCCAAGATGAAGGTGTCAGCACCCTGATTCTCCTGAGGCCTCTCCTGGGCTGGCGGAGGCTCAGCTTTCCCTGGTCCTCACATGGTCTCTCCTCTGTGTGTGTCTGTGTCTGATCCCCTTTTCTTATAAGTTCACTGATCATATTGGGTAATACCAAACCTAATGATCTTATTTATCCTTAATTACAGCTTTAAAGACCCTGTCTCCAAATACAGCCACATTCTGAGGTACTGGGTTTAGGACTTCAACATATGAATGCTGGGGACACAATTCAGCTGATTAAAAGTTCCAATGAGCATCTTACACCCCAAGCACCTTCTCAGCATCTACTTTCGGAAAACTCAGGCAGGGGCTCCCAGCCACCAGGGAAGTCCTGATTCGGAAGGTGACCGGCCTCGCCCCATCTCGCCTTACGTTCTTCCCTTGGTCCATGACCCTATTGGTCCATCACCCTCACGGTGTCCGCCTTCCCTGCTCCTGCACCTGTTCCTTCACTCAGGAGGAAAGCTGCCTCCTCCTGGAGCTAACAGCTGAGGATGGAGCCTTAATATCTTCCCTTGAACATCTAAATATTTCTTTGTGTCTTTTCCGTTCCACTGCCCCGGACTTAGTTAAATTCGCCATCACCCTTCGCCTGGGTTCTGGCACCAGCACGCTCAACGGCAGCGCTGTCTTCCGTCTTGCCGGTGTATCATTCAGTCAGTGGCTGTCAGAGGTTTCAAGGGAAGCTGCAAATGCCCTGCTACGTTTGCATGACAAACCAGCTATTTTTAGTCCATGGCAGGAATGCTTTCTTAGAAACCTGTCTGCACTGAGAAAGACAAAGGTTTCTTTTTTATTTCCTTCTGTATTTCCAAAGCTTTCCTTTGCACATCAGGAGCCAAGTGCAAAGTCCGGGAGCAGTTTGCTGAGACCACAATGCCAGACACGAGGTGTCCCAATGAGAGGACCCAGGGGCGCCCTCTGGAGTTGAGAGGAGGAACTGCAGGGGATAGGGCGGGGCAGGATTCAGATGAGAGGATGCCCCCCCCACCCCCAGGAAACTTCCAGGCAACAGGGAGAGAGTTTTGCCTCTATCCCTTGAGCAGAGCCTTTTGAACAGGATCCCTCTTTTTCTTCCTTCATTTCTCCCTCTCTCCTTCCCTCTCTTCCTCCTTCCTTCCCTACTCTTCTTCCCTGCCCCTTTCTTCCTTTCTTTCCTCTTTCCCCTCATACTTTTGTTTTCATGTGTAGAATTGAGCCCTCTGCGGTGTTGGTTCAGTTCTCTCCTACAGGTAATAAACCTAGCATAACCTGAGGGGCAGGGAAGCCAGGAAGGCCTGTGTGTGTTTGGGGGGGGGGATGTCTGCACGTTGGTGCTGGGTTATCCCTTCTGAAGGTTGACCAGCCACAAGTGGGGAAGCCCAGAGAGGTGCCCTTTCCGCAGACTGCTTCAAAATTGTTTGCTTTTTACATCTGTTTGGTTTGTACCATTTGCGCATTCTGGCAGACACATCAGTTATAAATGCAGTTACGGTGATAGAAGGTCTCCCCCATGTCTCCTGACAACTGACACTCAGGATTGGCCAGGAAGGAAAGATTAGAAAAAGCCGTGTCTGGACCCACAAGACAAGAAGTAATTGTCTTGAAGGTGAAAATCCCTTCCCAAATATTAGCAGCACATATGATCCTCGTACCTAAGGTGATGAGCAGGATTTAGGGTGCACAGAGGACCTAGGATGCCCTGGGAAGTGTTGGCTTCCCTTGCCTCAGGAAAGAGGCCAAGAAGCTCCTGCGCTCAGAGGGGACATTTTAGTCTCCCCTCTGGTGTGGGGTCAGGCCACTGTGCCCTGGGGCCAGGTGTGAACTGAGGACTGAGGTTCAGAAACCAGGATGGTGTTTCAGACTTTTCCTAGGTAGATTCTTATCCTGTGATTTGGTTATTTTGTCTGAATTGAATCCCCAGAATATTAAACATATGCATAATCAAATGTAAGTACAAACCCACATTTGAAAGTCAAATATAAAAGGTTCCTGGATTTGTATCATTTTGCATTTTCCAGGCTTCGGCTTTTCATCCATGAGAATGAATAAATAAGAGTTGTCTGAGACCAAAATAATTTTCTGGGCAGAGCAGAATAAATGTGTTAAAAAGAAGAAGAAGAAGAAGAAAAGTAAACCTCTGGAGATGAAAAGGTTTTCACCCAAGATTGAGCTTGGAGAGTTGGAATCTGCCTGTTATTTTCAATTTTTTTCATCTGGCCTTTTATTATAAAGGTAGAGGGGAGTGCAGACATTGTGGAAAGGAAGAAAGAATACGAAAGCAAACCCACATTCTCATGAATTGGCCCTGAGTGGTCGCTGCTGGAGCCCCTGACGCCAACCTCTGAGCACATTGGACTCCAATCAGGTCTCCTCAAGGTCCTCATCAAATTCCTTTTTCATGAAAATCAAATTTCTTTGGATAACTTAATTAATATTTTCAGAGGGAGCTTGAGATAAGCGACCCGCTTAACATCCAAAGTTACCTGGCTGTTAATTCAAATGAAGAAGACTCCATTTCATTTCTCCTTTCCATTTTTGGAAAAGAGTAGACATTTTACGGCTTGAGGAATTTCCCAAGACTTCTAAAATGAGAGAGCATTTATTATAAAGTCATTTCTCTTCTGTCTCGTTTTGAATTCTCTGAGAAGGCCTATCTGTGGTTTTAAAAATGGCTTTCTTGATAAGATTTATGCAAGAATTAGTTCTATTTTTAATTACACATACATCTCCCCTTGTCAAATTTAATAGATGCTTAGATTAGAGAGATGGAATCAATGGATTGAAATAGTATTTTGAAAAGGGCCAGTTGGATTTTTTGTTTATTTGTTTGCAGTTTTTGGCCAGGGCGGGTTTGAACCCACCACCTCTGGTGTATGGGGCCAGCGCCCTTCTCCTTTGAGCCATACATGCTGCCCGAGGCCACTTGGATTTTTGCTTCTTCTCTGAACGTGGAGTGTGCATTTTTTTTTTTTTTTATTGAACCAGAGTCTTGCTCTGTTGCTCCAGGTAGATTGCAGTGGCATCATAGCTCAAAAGCTCCTGCCCCAGCCTTCCCAGTGGCTGGGGCTACAGGCACCCACCACCACACGTGGCTAATTTTTTCTATCTTTAGAGACGGAATCTCACTCTTGCTCAGTCTGGTCTCAAACTCCTGAGCTCAAGCACTCCACCCACCTCAGGCTCCCAGAGTGCTAGGGTTGCAGGTGTGACCCATTGTGCCCAGCCATGTGAGCTTTTTATTGTGAAATAACCCATGTAACATGTGCACTTCATCAAATAGTTCTAAAGTGAACATCAGATACAATCACTCCGTAGATCAAGAAACAGAACCTAAGCAGCATTCAAGCCCCCACCCACAACCCCTGACTTCACTGATGGTCATATCTTGCTTCTCTCTCCGTGTTTACTTTCTAGATATGGACAAGCTTCTCTCTTTCACTGTCTCCCTCTGTCACTCATCATTGGGGTCCCCTACAGGTTTATTTATTCTTACTTTAAAGCCATCATTCTTTTGGATGTTCCAGTTGTCCCAGTTTGACCAGAGGAAACTCTTCAAGGTGGCTTCTGTGTCCTTTTGATTCCCTTCTTTAGTCTTTAAAAAAAAAAAAGAAAATCAACTCAGCTGCAGTATTATTACAAAAAGTAGAATGTGCCCATTCTAACTCTGGAGGTCGGTATTTTTTTTTGGCTGGGCTGGGTTTGAACCCACCACCTCCAGCATATGGGGCTGGCGCCCTACTCCTTTGAGCCACAGGCACTGGCCAGAGGCCAGTAAGTATTGACAAGAGTGTTCACCAGCGTGACTACCACCACTGTCAAGGCATAGGATTTCCATCATCCTACCAAGTTTTCTTGTGCCCTTTGTGGTGAGTCCCCCATCCTGGCAACGCGATCTGCTTTCATCACCATTGATTATTTTGAAATCCTACAGTCCATGTTCTTTAATGACTGTGTTTTTTTATAGTTGGCATCACATTTTTGAGATACAGCCACACTGTTGGGTGGGTCTGCGGTGGGTTCCTCATGGTTTCTGAGTAGTGCTGCATTCTGCGACATACCACGTTTTGTCTGTCTGTCCACCTGTCCTTGGACATCAGGGTTGTTTCCCCTTCCGGGTAGTGAGAATAAAGCTGCTGTAACATTTGCTTACAAACAAGTTATTGTGTGCACATAGTTTTCATTCCTCTTGGGTGGAAATCCAGGTATGAGATTTCCAGCTCATATGGTAAGTGTGTGGTTAACCTTTTAAGACACTAGCACACAAAGGCCCCAAGTTCATCCTGCACATGCCCTGCCCTGGACAAACCTGCCATTTCTCCAAGAGACTGAGTTCTTTTTAAAGAAGGAGCAGTACTTAGAAATTGAAGTCAGGTGCTTGGTGTGCCCATTTCTACGATTGTATTAACAGGTAGAAAAATTAACCTTACACAACTAAAATTCACTGAAAATATATCATGGGGCTGGGTACCCGTAGCTCAGTGGTTAGGGCGTCGGCCACATGCTCTAGGGCTGGTGGGTTCCAACAAACAAACAAAAATAGCTGGGCGTTGTGGCGGGCGCCTGCAGTCCCAGCTACTAGGGAGGTTGAGGCAAGAGAATCACTTGAGCCCAAGAGTTTGAGGTTGCTGTGAGCTATGACACCACTGCACTCTACCGAGGGTGACAAACTGAGACAAAATGAAAATGTATCATGGGCTTTTAAAAGTGCAAAATGTCAACTAGAAAACTTTTAGGAAAAAAAATAGGAGAGTATCTTCTGGACCTAGGTCTAGGAGTTGAAACTCTTAGGCTTGAAAGGGAAAGCACAAACTATAAAAGAAAATCGACCTTGTTGAAATCGAAAACTTTTGCTCTGGTGAGAGGATGAAAATTCCAGCTGCAGAGTGAAAGTATTTGCAAACCCCATATCTAATGGATGACTAGTACTGAGAATACATAAAAGACTTTCAAAACTCGACAGTAGCAAAACAAACAATTCAGTGAGAGAATAAGTAGAAGATCTGGACAGAGGCATGGCGCGTCTTCACCAGGGACACACAGATGGCCGGAGAGCACATGGGGAGATACACAGCATTGTTCCCCATGAGGCAAATGCAAATTAGAATACAATGGGGTATCACGACTGCTGGGACTCGGGATCACTCAGACTCTGCTGGGGGGAAGGTAAAATGGCACAGCCAAGTTGGGAACCAGTTTGGCAGATTTTTCACAATCCTAAACATGCAACCACCACGTGACCCTGTGATTACACTGTGGAGCAGTTATTCCAGAAAATGAAGACCTAGCCTCACTCCAAAACATGGATGAGATGTGCTTGGCAGCTTTATTTATTCCTAAATTGGTATACGATGCATTTTAAGTGAGAGAGAAAAAAAGTTAAAGATTAGCCATATTCATCAGCACTGGCAAAAACACACCCCCATACACACACTTACAGTTGTAGGTAGAAAATGCTTCTGATACAGTTCTTTCCTGCTTTGTCTAGAACACAAATCAGTGGGTAAATCGAGAAAAGTTCTCATATTACAAAAAGACAGCTTTTCTTTTCTTTCTTTCTTTCTTTCTTTTTTTTTTTTTTTGAGGCAGAGCCCAAGCTGTCACCCTGGGTAGAGTGCTGTGGCATCACAGCTCACAGCAACCTCCAATTCCTGGGCTCAAGCGAGTCTCCTGCCTCCGCCTCCCAAGTAGCTGGGACTACAGGCACCTGCCACAACGTCCGGCCATTTTTTGGTTGCAGCTTTTGGTTGCATTGTTGTTTGGCAAGCCTGGG
>CAUYON010086431.1:0-10624 GCA_963573935.1 Arctocebus calabarensis | reverse complement strand
TAGTTTAGTGAACTTAATTATGATGTGCCTGGAAGATGTCTTATTCAGGTTGAGTCGTGCTGGGGTTCTGAAACTGTCTGCTATCTGAATTTCAGAATCTCTTGGCATGTCTGGAAAGTTCTCTTTCATAATCTCATGAATAACAGATTCTGTTTCTTGTGAAGCTGCTTCATCACTTACGGGGATCCCTATGAGACGAATAGTGGTTTTCTTCGAGTTATCCAAGAGCTCTCTGAGAGATTAATCTGTTTTTGCCTTCCATTTCTCTTGCTCTTTGGAGGTTTGAGAGCTTTGTTCAAAAGCTTTGTCTTCCATGTCAGAAATCCTTTCTTCTGCTTGCTCCATTCTGTTACTGAGGGATTCTACTGAATTTCTCAGATCTTTAAGGGCTGCAATTTCTTGTCTCAATGTGTCAAAATCTTTGGTCATTTTGTGTTTGAATTTGTTGAATTCTTGAGACATCTTTTGGGTCATCTTTTGAATTACTGCTTGAAATTCTAATTCCGTCTTTTCCTCCATTCTGCTGATCTTATTTGTAATCCAGATTCTGAATTCGAGTTCAGATATCTCAGCCATTTGCCTATGCAGGAGATCTTGTGCTGTGTCTGCCTTGTTGTTACTTGGAGGGGTTGGTCTACTCTGATTATTCATGTTGCCAGAATTTTTCCATTGATTCCGCCCCATGGTTGTTTTTCACCATTGCATGTGGCCCTTCAAGTGGTGGACACAGGGCCATGCGGTTGTCCGGGAAGTTTTTGGCTGGCGGTGGGCCTGCAGAGAGGCCTGGTGGTCACTGGTGGGGTCCCTGGCAGAAGGCTGGCCTGTGGAAGCCCTGTGGATGCCAGGAGGAGGCCTGCGTGGTCGCTGGGAATGACCCTGGCTGGGGCCCTGGTGGTCACAGGCAGAGTCCCTGGCAGAAAGCAGACCTACAGAAATCCAGCAAGTGTGGGATGCAGGGCCAGGCAGTCGCCCGGGGAGGTCTTGTCTGGGGGCAGGCCCGCAGACGCCTGGCGGTTGCCAGCAGAATCCCTGGCAGAAACCTGGCCTGCACAGGCCCCATAGGTGCCAGTTGGAGGTCCGTGCGGTTTCTGGGACTGTCCCTGGCCAAGGGCAGGCCTGTGGGGGCCCTGTGGGTGCCAGACAGAGGCCCGCGCAGTCCCTGGTGGAGTTCCTGGCCGGGGGCAGACCTGCAGAGGCCTGGCAGTTGCTGGCAGAGTTTCTAGCAGACGGCAGACCTGTGGAAGCCTGGCAAGCATGGGGTGCGGGGCCAGGCAGCTGCTGGAGGAATTCCTGGCCGGGGGGTGGCAGGCCTGCAGAGGCCTGGTGGTTGCAGGCGGAGTTCCTGGCAGAGGCCAGGCCTGCGGAAGCCCTGCAGGCTCAGGGTGCGGGGCCACACTGTCGTCAGGGGATTTACTGGCCAGGGGCGGGCCTGTGGGGTCGCTGCAGGTGCCAGGTGGAAGCCCGCACAGTTTCCGGGGGAGTTCCTGGCCAGGGGCAGACCTGCGGAGGTCTGGCAGTCACCATCAGAGTTTCTAGCAGACAGCAGACCTGCAGAAGCCCGGCAAGCATGGGGTGCAGGGCCAGGCACTCGCCTGCGCATGGTATGCTAATTAAATGGTAATGAGCCCCAGGTCAGAGGTCAATGGGAGATCCATACTGTGTATGTTGCCTTTTGCAACAATTTGGAAAGAACTCGAGATCATTCTCCTAAGCAAAATATCTCAAGCATGGAAAAACAATCATTACATATACTCTCTAATGAATTGGAACTAACCAGTAGTCACACAAGTACACAGAAGAAAGTAAAAGTCATTGGAAATCAAGCAGAGGGATGAAGGGGAGAAAAAGGGGAAGGGCAAAAATTGACCTAATTGCTACAATGAACACTGTTCCAAGGAAGGGCACATTTATAGCCTTGACTCAAGTCACGTATCAAAAACACCTGCATCCCCTTCATATTTTGAAATTTTAAAAAAGACAAAGCAAGGTAAGGGGGGGAGATGTATTAGGAAAGGTATATACTGTTTGTTTTGCTGTTGCTTTTGGTTTTTGTTTTGTTTTGTTTTGTTTTTGCAGTGGCCTGAAGGAAGCTGAAAGTGTACTGTGATGATATCTGGGGAAAGAGTGTATAAACAGGGAAGAATAAGTTAAACATTCCTGGGCAGGGCTAGAATTATGTATTCTAGTAGCAGCAAAGAGGATAGGTGACTGGTGCTGAGTAGAGGAGAAAGAGGCATCATAGTGTCAGGTAATATTTAGAGCCTTGTAAGTGAGATCAAAAGCCTTTGGGTTTTGAAGAGGAGTGAGATGATCATTTTGAAAAGTTTATTTTGCCCCAGAAGACACTACCTCTGGGGCCAAGATAAGAGCAGAAAGACCAGGTAGGAGACCACTGCAATCGAACTGAATTAATGGTACCAAACAGAGGGAAATTTCCTGCTTTACCTTATTATTATAGCTTTAAAATTTATTTTTTCTTGAACTGATTTTGATTTTTTACACAGATTAAAGTTAATTAGATTTTTGACACCATATGAATAGAACATACCAACTTTGATACATTAGACAGACATTTGCTTAGGAAACATTTCCTTGACATTTCTTATAGAAGATAGCTTCCTTCGTATTTGCCTAGGATAGGCTGAGACTGGGACAGAATGAGTGAGAAAGAACTCTCTGAGCTGTGTTTTTCAAATAAAAATTTATTTGATTGTTTACCAAGTAGACAATATGAGTGGTAAAAGAGTTTGCACATTTGAATTTATTTTCTAATAACATTTGGGATTGTGATTAAGGAGAGATTTACTGAAGTAAATTCCTATTTGCTTAAGAACTGACAAAGCTTGATTTAGGTTTGTCAGTTTCTCAGATAGTGCTGAAATATATATTGGTCCACTAATAAACATTTGTAGAATATCTTTCACAAATACAGTAACATTCCACAGAATGTCTTTATTTTTATAAAGTGACAGTATAACACAAGAGCCTTCAACTTTAAGATAGTCTTCAAATTTCTTTTTATGTTAAGTAAAAATCTATTCAAAGGTCTTTTAAAGCTTGTTATAGTCTTGCAAAGATCTGAAATGTAATTTCTCTAGTTTTTCTATTTTATTGAAGTTTGAAAAGGTTTAACTACAAGCTTTGGAAGAAAAACATTTTTTTTAAGTTTTAATGTTCCACCAAATGAAAATAAATGTTGAGTTCTCCTTTGTCATCTTTATATTTCTCATTGCTCTTACAGGATTCCACTGTTTGCTGTATCCTAAATTGAAGGACCATGATCATAGATTTTGGTAAACTCCTATAATTAAATGGACTTGTATGGTACTTGTTCCTTAAGAGAAAAACTTTCTTTTTATTATCATCTTATTTCAGATTAATGGATACTTGAGAAGCAGCATGCTTTTTAAATCTTTTTTTCTTGTCTTTTCTTACAGCTTCTGCTTTCTAATCCTCTTTAGATTTTTCCTTATTGCTATTATTACTAATGGTACTATTAAAAATCTAGATACAAACTTCACCTTTTACATAGAATTTACAATAAAAATAACTAAAATGAAATTGTCATTGACATCTGTATGGTCACAATATAAATAAGCCCAGCCTAAATTAAAAGCCCTCATCTTGCAGGCTTCTATTTCTTTGATCTGATACGTAGGTATTTTTCTACCTCATGTAAGTATACAAAATCAATCTTCATTTTATACTCTTTCTAACATCATAGAAACTTAAGACCTTATTCCTGAAGTTCACTTATTTGATATAACATGTATACAAGCATATAAACCTAGTGGTATCATTAGTAAAGGTAAAAAAAAAAAATTTATTGTGTCCTAAGATCAGGTATAAATCAGAGAATTCAAGCTAGACTGGAACTTCTGGATTAATTTTTACAGTTATTTTATTTTATTAGTAAGGTAGTCAAAAGTTTAAGTAGTTAATTGGTACACTTCAGGATACACACACAACAAAGTGTGAGGGCTAAATTGGGCCATTGTTATCTTGACTGTCATTTAGTGTTTCTACTACTACACAATTATTTCACTTTCATAGTTATGGTAATAGTAAAATGAAATGATATTTAGAAAAGGAGGAGAATTAAGACTATGTTGATGATGATACTTGCCATATTAAGGACCTCTTTGGATATGTAATTCATTCTTTCTATCATCCCAAATTACTAAAACAGAGTACAAGGCATATAAATACAATTGATGCCTTATGTTTACCTATGAGGAAAAAAACTCTGCTTATTATATAAATAAGTTTCAGAAATGTACTTAGGTATGAAGCATTTTCAAATATCAAAAGGAAACATTTTCTTTGTAAAACCTAAAGTGGCAAGGTTCTCTTTGCTTTGAAAGTGGAAAAAAAAATAAGGAGGGTCAAGTAAAGTTCAATATGCCATTTTATTATTTTTTAAGGAGAGTAAAAATTTTAAGTAGAGATTTCTATGTTAATGTTATAATATAGAAAGTCATGGAGGCATAAGAGGTTCTACGATAGAATCAAATAAAATGGTAATTCAATAACAAACCCCATTTATTGCCTTCTTAACATGTACCATATATTCCTGGCTCTAGGTGTTAAAAGAAAATAAGACTTAGTTTGGCTCTTAAGGACTTCAAAGTCTAGTTTGAAGAGTAATATTGAAATGAATTAATACCGTTTAGTAAACTAATTACTATAATACATGTAGAAAACATGATACAGAGGAAGCACATAAAAACAAAGTCGTTTACTCAGCATCCTAGAGTCAAGAGATGTGCTGCCAAGGATGTGATGGCTAATAATAGAGTCAAAGGCAAGATGGAGAGATGAGAGATGATGGAGAGATGGGGCCTATCATACCCTGGCAGGAGGAATAGTCTGATTGTGAAGTAGAATAGTGAGGACATCAGGGTGGCTTGTTAGAGCAAGGGACAACATATTTTTTTCTGGGTTATGCTGAGAGTGGTTTCAGGAGATGAGGATATAGAATTAAGACAGAGAGCAGTAGCTGGGAAGCCTTGCACTATTTATGCACCAAACATCTTTTTTTATGAGAAGGGCAACATGCACATGAATGGAGAAAACGTCAAAAAAATGAATAAATCTAGGTTTATTTTGGTGAAACTTATTGACTAAAAACTTCAGGATCATGGATATGATATGTATTGTGGTAAATAGTCATGTTACAGCTTTGGGAAAGGCAGAAAGTGGTCCATCATTAATCATTTACCTTGACCATTTTGAAAACTAGTGACATTTCCCTCTGCATGTCCCTTCTCACTTGGACTTCCCATTAAAAGCCTCACTATTCTTCTTCCTAGACATCTAAGCTTTCTGCTGCCATCATTCATAACCTTGTGACCTGAGGAGATCATGCCATTGTAAAGCAATTCCTCATCAAATCACAGTGCAGCCACTAATTTCAGGGAAAAAAAGAATGATCAGATTAACTAATTCAGAGGAGAAAATACTTTGATTAAATATAATGGGAATTTAATGAGAGGTTCGTGTTTAAGTTGGCAAAAAATAAGGAGGAAGAAGATGTAGTGATTTGTGTAAAAAAAAGACTTGTGGTCTAGGGCCAAAACTAAGACCCTTAGAACAGTATTTTAGATTAAATGTACAAAGTGACAGTAATTTGAAGAAAAGCTGTTGGAACAAAATATAATAAAGAATCTAAATTTACTACACCTTTTATAAGCAAAGGCAATGATTTACTGGCATTTTCTTTGTAATGGAAACTCTATAGGAAATCTAAGATCAATGCTGGATATAGATTTACTTGCATTAAACATGCTGATCCTACACTATTTTTTAAAGGTTAAGAAAAGATTTCAAGGAGCCTGGTGCAATGAAAAGTGTTTGCTTGATTTTTTTGAAACTTTGAATAGATTGAATCAAATCCTAAGCCAATTCTGTAACAATGATAATTGTAACAGACATACTTGGTACCCCACCTATATCCTCTCACCCTTTCCATCACTGTTCATACCTGTAGACTTAGAAATACCAGCTCCTGAATTTATACTTTTTTGGCTTCTGAGGCTTAGTTTGTGGCTATGCAGTAGACAAAAAGTGGTGGGCAGTTAATAGCCCCCAAGAATATCCCTTGCTCAGTGATCGATGAAAGTCAATGTGTAAAATATCCCAACTTCCTCACCTCTCAATTGAGACAACTCTTGGATGTGTGCTTTCACTAAAAGTAAGCTCCATTCCTCCAACAATGTTAGGTTGCTTGAGAGTTAACTTTTATTGGCTGGCTTGCCTTTCCTATTTCATTTCCCCACTCTTTTACTGCTCTATATTTTTAAGCTCCAAATTCAATTATTTTCATTCAACTCCCATACTCAAGAATCAGCTGACTCCTTGCAGAACTCAAATTAAAACCGTAGGATTTCCTTATAATGAGACATGTTAAAGGAAGAATGTTACACTACCTTACAGACGTTCTGTGGTAAACATGAAGAGACATGTTTTATGTCAAGTAGTATAAAATAAAATATATAAGCTATCTTAGGTCTATTATCTTATTTAGTAAGTGCCCACATGCAAATAATAAACAACAAATATAATATCTGTTGTTATAATTATTAAAAACTTGGAAAACATTTTCTTTATTTCCCATTTTTTGACAGACGAATTTCTGGTGTTTATCTTGGAAGAGTAAAATCAATGCTAGTATGGGTTTTGTAGATTTATGTAACTTCTTATCAAAGGTACAGCATTGTCACAATTGTGTGTATATCTTGAATATTTACATCAGATATCAGATAATGTTTTCTCCCTAATAAAGCATCTTGAATATTTACATCAGATATCAGATAATATTTTCTCCCTAATAAACCATCCCCAAATTTAGTGGCTTAAAACAAGAACCACTTGTTTAGCTCACAGTGCTGTAGTACATCAGTTTAGGCTGGGCCTGGCTGGTCACATCTAGGGTTTTCGGCTGGGTTTTCTCATGGATTTGTGATCAGCTGACAGATTAGCTGGAGTCTGTCTAGCTTACAATGGGCTTGGTTGAGATGACATGTCTCTACTTCACTTCCTCCAGAAAGCTTGTTCTTGTGGCTGTGGCAGGATCCCAGGGGAAAGAGCACAGGCAAAACAAAGGCTTCTTTGAGACCCAGGATTGCAAATAACACAATGTTACTTTTACCACATACCATGGGTCAAACAAGTCAAGAGGCCAACCTGGATGCTAGTGGGGGGATCCTTACTAGACTGCTTCTTGTGATGGGAGAAACACTGAAGTCACATTGCAGATGTGTGCATTCAATAAGATTCTCTTTATAATCTTTTTATACATTATCAAATTAAAACTAAATGATGACCAAAAAGAAATTGATAAAAAGGAAGCAAAAATTTTTTCTTTATATCTCTAAATTGTATTTTATAAGTCATATATTAGTTATAATGTGATATAAAACATTTGTCAAAAGTAATCATAAACATGGCTCAGCGCCTGTGGCTCAAGCGGCTAAGGTGCCAGCCACATACACCTGAGCTGGCAGATTCAAATCCAGCCCGGGCCTGCCAAACAACAATAATGACTGCAACCAAAAAATAGCTGGGCATTGTGGCAGGTGCCTGTAGTCCCAGCTACTTGGGAGACAGAAGCAGGAGATTCACTTGAGCCCAGGAGTCAAGTGAGTTGACTTGACTGTGAGCTGTGATGCCACAGCACTCTACCCAGGGCGACAACTGGAGGCTCTGTCTCAAAAAAAAAAAAAAGTAATCATAAACTTGAAAAAATATATATTTACTTTTGGAGCTATCTAGGGAGCTACCTGGAGCACAGTTAAGAAGAAAGAACGCCTTTAGGGTAGAAGATGATCTCAGTTATGGACATGTCATAAATGACCAAGGTTCCACTAACCAAATTTGTTAAGAAGAAAATGCCATTTAAATGAATTTGAACATTAACTATGTGTCTGAAGGATTGTTTTCTCCTAATAGCTAAATGTCAATCCTTGAGAAAGAAGAAAATTGAGTAAAAATGATGACAGGTCCTTAACTCTGACAGAGTCCTGGGTACTCTCTAATTATAATTCCAATTGGCCTATTTCAGTTGGAAAAAAAATATTGATTCTATTCCTATAACTCATTATATCTCTCTTGTTTATTAATATAGATCACCAAAGTTTACGGTTCTTCCAACTTCTCAAAACACCTCATATATTCTAGACAAAGAATGAGGATCAGTTTAGCCTTAGCATTTTTTTTTGGAAACAGTCTTACTCTGTTACCCAGGATACACTGCCATGGCATCAGCCTAGCTCACAGCAACTTCAAACTCCTGGGTTGAAGAGATCCTCCTGCTTTAGCCTTCTGAGTCACTGGGACAACAGGTGCCTGCCACAACACCTGGCTAATCCCCTTAGCGTTCTTGAACTAGTCACTTAAATTATACCACTAAGGAGAAAAGATAAATCATAGAATATTTGTAATAGTAATGTAAATTTTGAAATGTAGAGATGTTTTTGGCCTCTTCTTTATTTCTTGTTATGTGCCAGATAAATTGATATATACCGGAAAAGAAATATTTTCTTTAAGTCATAGAGGAT
Source organism: Arctocebus calabarensis (assembly GCA_963573935.1). NCBI lineage: Eukaryota > Metazoa > Chordata > Mammalia > Primates > Lorisidae > Arctocebus > Arctocebus calabarensis. The sequence continues at coordinate 2,066 of CAUYON010086431.1, read as the reverse complement.
CTCCTGTAAAAATGAGCACCACCCTCCTGCACTCATCCGCTTACACCAGTTTTCACATAAAGATCACTCTGTTAGGCGTTCTGGGGCACACTGATGTACATTAAAGTATTTTTCTAATATGAAATAGACTTACACATAGAAAAGTGGGAAGAAAAATATGGCTAATGTGTGGATAAGAAATCATATTAATAATAGATGCCATATTTTGACAACTATCCACAAAAGTCACAAGGCTGGGAAGTGATACAATAAAATAGAATGAATTTTTCCATTTAATCTGTGTTATTCACAGTAATAAGAGATCCCATAGTCCTTAAAAATGCAGAAATTAATTATATCAGAAGATTGGAACCCTTTAATTTATTCAGAGATTTTTAACTTATTTTCTCATTGAGACATAACAAATTTTATATCTACTGAAGTGATTACTTTTTCAGTTCTTAAATTTTGTAGAAAACACAAATATCCTCCATTTTTGCATTTTTTGCTTTTCCTATACTTCACACATCCTCATTGTCCCCCCCCTTACCTTCTTACCTTGGAAAACAAACCTATACAAAATTCCCAGAACAGTCAAACCTTCTCACTGATTGACAAAAATGTGATTAAAGTTTTGTAGTTTTGACAGTTTTGAAGATCTGTAAGATCCCATAGGACAAAACAATAGATCACTAGATAAATAATGTCTATTTTTATTACATCTATTCATTATCTATTTCTGTATATGTGAATAGACACCCACAGGTACATATATAGAGAGGCAGGGCTTTCTACAACTTTGAACTTTGTTCACATTACAAAGAGAGCTTCAGTAATAAATCTGTATTGTTATATCACATTTGCTGTATGATTTGTTTAAAGTTTTTTATTGGAAACTTAATAAAAAATGAATTAATTTCTGGGTAGTGCCTGTGGCTCAAGGAGCAGGGCGCCAGCCCCATATACCAGAGGTGGTGGGTTCAAACCTAGCCCCGGCCAAAAACTGCAAAAAAAAAGAATTAATTTCTGACATCTGTATTTTTTTTTAATTATCTCTTCATGTGACTTATAGCAAGAGAGGCAAGTCAAGGAAAGGGATTTAGGATGAAGTTATACAATTTGCTTCTGCCAACCAAAGAAAAGTATTTCATTGTGCATAGACAAGATTTTATTTCTCTTTTTAGTTGTATTTCCTTCAGGCAACATAAAACTTCAGGAGTATCACATATTAGTATGAAAAAGTCAATTAAAATCAACAGCTTAAACTTGATCTTATTGAATTGTGGAATGCCAATAATATATTTCTAAGAAAAAATAATAAAGTTACAAGTTTTCCCCAAACATCTCAGCATCTTAGAGCTTTTACAGCTACAAAGTAATTCATTTTTCTACTAACTCACCGCAGAAATAGGAAATCTTTCTCTGCATACTTGCAGGTTTACTATCTAAATAACATCTTTTAGCAATTCTGCAGATGACCTCATTTTCAGAACTAACTTGGGATATCAAACTGTAGAAACTGCAAACAACCACAAGCATCCCAAATGATACATACAAATGTGTGAGGAGTGTTTTGAGTGAAAAGGGAAATGACACTTTGCTTTTGAACATGTCTGTACAACTGCACACATTTTGAAGCACTAGGTTTGCCTTCAGAAACAACTACAAATGTGTAGAAGGGGGTGTTTGACATGATGACTTCTATCACTGCAGTGTTTCTATTGGTTAGTGGAATAGCAATTCCTTTGGCAGTTTCAATTTAGTAAATATATGAACATTTAAATAGAGCAGCACCTGTAGCTCAATGGGTAGGGTGCCAGCCACATACTGAGGCTGGTTGGTTAGAGCCCAGCCCTGGCTAGCTAAGACAACAATGACAAATGCAACAACAACAAAAAAATAGCCGGGCATTGTGGTGGGCGTCTGTAGTCCCAGCTACTTAGGAGGTTGAGGCAAGAGAATCAATTGCTTAAGCCCAAGAGTTTGAGGTTGCTGTGAGCTATGATGCTACAGCACTCTACCCAGGGCTATAGCTTGAGACTGTCTCAAAAACAAACAAACAAAAAAAAAAAACCCAAAAAAAGAAT
>CAUYON010086430.1:0-33381 GCA_963573935.1 Arctocebus calabarensis | reverse complement strand
GCTTTATCAGCATTTTCCTTCATTTCTTCCTTCATTTCCTTGATTGTTTTCATCATCTGTATTCTAAATTCCCTTTCTGACATTTCTAACATTTCCTTATAGGTGGAATCTTTTGCAGTATCTACCTCACAAACCCTTGGGGGGGGTTGCTCTGGACTGGTTTTTCATGATGCCAGGAGTTTTCTGCTGATTTTTCCTCATGATTTCTTTTATCTGTTTTCTTGTCCTAATTTTCCTTTCACTTCCTCTTGCTCTTTAAATTGCCATGCTTCCAGACTAGGATTCCAATGAGTCCTTTTGGTACTGGACCAGAGGATGAGAAGATTGAAGAGCAAGAAGGGAAAGAGAAAGAAAGAGAAAAAAAAAAAGGAAAAAGAAAGAAAGAAAGAAAAGAAAAGAAAAAGGAGGAAGGAGAGGGGGTGGGTAGAAGCAACTATTGACCAAAGAAAAAGAGGCACAGAAAGAGGGGAATGGGAGCAATATAGGTGTACAGTAGGGTACTTTGACCCAACCTTAAGTGCCCCAACCTCTGGGAGTGCCATGTTGGGTGATTAGGTCAGCAGCTCTTTGCTGGCCTGTTTGGACACAGTATCCCACCTCCACCAAGTAGAGAGGGAAGACAAAAATGCAATAAATCAAATCAAAACAAGCAAACCGAAAACTTTACGGGATAAGATTGGGGGGAAAAAACATTACTACGGCAAAATTGATGTTTAATTGTTGAAAAAGGCAACAATGGAAAATTATATTTAAACTAGAAAAATGAAGAAATAAAGGAAAAAAAGAAAAGAAAAATCTTTAAGGAAAATGGTGAAATTAAAAACAAAATGACAATAATGAAAACAAACAAACAACACAACAACAACAAAAAAAACACAAAGCAAAACCAAAAAACAAAGCAGTATATATATCTTGCTGATATTGTCTGGGCAAGAGGTGATCTTCTGGGGTATGATATGTTAATCGCAATGTTGACAAGGCTGAACAAAATGGAGACCGGAGGCCTCTAATGATTTCTCAAACCCCACAGGGTGGAGAGCTTAAATCATCCTTAGCCTACTTAGAAGGTACTTTAAATTGCTAACTTGGGCTAAGCAGAAGCTTTCCTAGGAAAGCACTTGTGGCTTATCATAAGCCTCTTTAAGCACACTGTGATTTAACCTAAAAAGCAGCACATCTTTATAAAAATCTCATTTGAAAATATTTTGACATAATTTTTTGAGCTGTTATGAAATAAGAAAAATACCAACAAAGTTATATGTAAGAAAATTTTGTGATTTTGTGTTTATGCATTCACATATGCATTTTGTGTTTAATGTTCTCATAAAACATTTGCAGAAAAAGGACATACCTCTAAGTTTGGTGAAGAAATCAATACTCAGCTCAGAATATAGTTGGGAAAGTATTAGCCATATATATAAATCAATAAATCAAATCAAAACAAGCAAACCGAAAACTTTACGGGATAAGATTGGGGGGAAAAAAACATTACTATGGCAAAATTGATGTTTAATTGTTGAAAAAGGCATATATATGTACACACACACACACACACACACACACACACATATATATATATATGGAAAGAGAGAAAAAGAACAAAGTTATACAGAACGAAACTTTAATAAAAATTTTAAAACATTTCATTTTCTCCAAAATCAGTATCCATGGATTTGCATTTGATTTTCAATAGCCCCAAATTTATTTTTGATGTAGCGATAGAAAAATTATAAAAAATCACATATTCGAGCAAACCAATATATTTTACTGTTAATGAAAACTTAGACTAACCCTGGGGATTTCTGTAGAAGATTTTATTAAAACGAATTACTGAGTAATTAAATAAAATTATCCTAAAATCATTATCATCTCTTACAAATAAGGTGCTGAGCTACCTTAAAAACAAAGGAGACAATGATATTAAAAGAATAATAGCCTTGGCTCGCACCTGTAGCACAGTGGTTATGGAGCCGGCCACGTACACGGAAGGAGGCCCGTTTGAACCTGCGCCGGGCCAGCTAAACAATGACAACAGCAACACAAAAATAGAGGCACGTTGGGACAGGCGCCTGTAGTCCCAGCTACTTGAGAGGCTAAGGCAAGAGAATCGCTTAAGTAAGCACAAGAGTTTGAGGTTGCTGTGAGCTGTGATGCTACGGCACTCTACCTAGGGTGATGTAGTGAGACTCTGTCTCAATGAAAACGAAGCATAATAGCCTTGTGTCAATTTTAGAAAAGCCACGAATGTGATGGTACAGAATTCTGTGTGTTGTACAAGTTATCCCCAATCTGAAATATGAAATAAAAAGAAATCCCAGTAGCAGTAAAAAGCATTCAGAGTATAGGCTGATGATATTATAGGGAAAACCCTAGACCTAAGATCAAAGACAAGAAGAAAAAAAAGAAAGAAAAGCACAAGGGAAATGTGTATTACAAGAATAGACATATCTCTGTATTTCATGACTAAGCCTGAGACATGAAGGAGAGGAGATGAAAGAAGCTACCGAAGTCCTGGGGACTGGAAAATTACATACCACTGGGACTCTCCTTTTCAATTCTGCACATAACATGAGAAGAAATCTTGTCTGCAACAGGCTCCACAGAAAGAGCGGGGAGTGCTGGAAAGGATATGGCCTTTAGTCTCTCCGGCGTTACTATAGCAAGAAGAAGGGGCGAAAAATATACATAGGGACAAATTATACAACGCAATCCTGGAAATTGGGTGTGGAAGAGATCTTACTATTAAATTTTAAGGACAGAAATTTTGGTCCCCAAATCAAGAATAAAATCATTTTGGGCTTAGAGAAACAAAGTGTTGCTATTTGCGATAAGTACACTATGCATATTTTTCACATGAATAGGTGCAATAGTATTTGAATCTAACATGAAATATGTATAATTTTCCCTTATTCATCATTTAAATCTCTTTAAAATAAAAGCAATCAATTGTGCTTTTGTTGATTCCTTGATTTTGTGGTTTTACATCTTTCTGTTTTGTTGATTTGTGTTAAGTTCAATGCCATTCCAACAGTTATTTCGTTTACAAACTTTGTAAAAACAATATCAGATTCCCAGTTTTTGGATACTGATGTCCTGCACTACTCCAGAAGGAGTGGGTCGAGTCGTGGACGTGTGGCCCATTACTGCTCAGAAACTACTCTAGCCAAGGTCACCTATAAGAAACTACTCTAGCTTTCTTTTCTTTTCTCCCCCTTTCTTCCCGTGTGTCTCGTGCCTCTGTCTCTGTTTCTCTGTACCCCCTCCTCCTCTCTCTACCTTCTCTCTTCCCCCGTTTCTCTCTCTCTCTCCCCTGCCCTCCTTAATGCTGCTCTGCAGCTTCCCCTGCCAATAAAGACCTTTCGTGCAAGCAAAAAAAAAAAAAGAAAAGAAAAGAAACTACTCTAGCCAAGGTTATCTATAAGAAACTACTCTAGCCACGGTTGCCTGTACCGTCTTTGTCACAAAAGGCACATTAAAGTTTTTAATCAAATTTGACTTTCTAAAGCATATTGCCCAGTGTTCATTTTTACTGTCTGGAATGGACCTTCTTTTTGGCTTAGTGGGAATTGCTACTTTAGATTTTCTTCTAAATTTGTTTCACCTGCTTTCTAATCTTTTAACTAGTCCTTGATGTTTCATGACAGCACTTTTTCTATCTTTCACATACTCCTCCTGGTGTGCCTCGTCAAGATCAGAAATTACAATTAGTTAAATGCTTGTGATTCCATCTGGCATTTAGTTCAGAATGGAAATTGGCCGTCAATATCAATATCTAAGCGTATGAAATATATTCTATCCAATACCTGCTTGCATTTTTTAAATCATTAGAATCTGTATGCAATAAAAATGATCATTTAAACATATGGAAAATGGGTTGTTCAATATATAAGACAATTAGGCATTTATTAAAATAAGAAACACAATTTCTCTCTCTAACCATACATAAGTTCCATATGGATTGAACATGAATAATAGTAAGTTATAAGTGAGTCATATGAAAAAGATACAGTTAACATCAAGTTTCTTTCATAGATAGTGAAAGAAAGAGGTTTCCTTCTTGAATCTCAGTAGCTACTCTATTTACTTCTATTAATTGGTTCAAATTAATGATTTTGAATATATGACACAATTATAAACGTATTCTTACTGTATTAAAATCTATTTATAAATTTGAAAACATTAAGAGGATAAATTTATTGACACTTTTAAAAAATCATGTCTGCTTTATTTTGACAAGACTGATTTGAATGACTAATCATGTTACTTTTAAGAGTTTGAAGAAATACAAGATCACAACACACAGCAAAATACACGTAATAAATGCTTTAATGCGTCATGTCAAAGTTTGAAAATATAGATTTCCTATAAATGAGATTATTTAATAAATAATAAAGCTCAAGAATTTATGTATAAGGCATTGTGTCCAATTAAGCATATTATTTAGAAGAAGATACCCTTTAATATTTACTGGGCATAGAATATTTTCAAACACTTTTGACCTTGAAATTCTTTCTAGCAATGAAATCTTAACTTGAAAGAGCAATGGAAAGAACAGATAAAACCAAAATGGCTTTGGTTAAAATGAGTTTCAGGGAACCTCTGAGCTCTGTGGCATGCTGTTCTGTGTTGAAGATGATTATGTAATAACCAAAATTAATCATTTTCTAACATTATTCCAACATTTCATTAGTTATTTTTATATATTCCACTAATAGCTTCTCTTTATTTACATTTTATTTTGTATATAATAATATTTACCTTTCACGGACTATAAGATACCATTTTAAATGAATGAGCATTTGTTATTTTAATAATGTATAATACCATATGTTGCAAAATTGTAGTCAGGAATAAAGTATATCAAATATAGTGTGAGGATATATTTTAATAATATAACTGGGAGAAAACAGTTCCCCTCAAGTACAAATTCTCAATTTATATATATCATAGTGTATGAGATCAAATGATGAACAACCTTGGGTTTCATCAAAAATCAAATCATCTTTTGAAAGCTTTGAATGCTACTGACATGGACATTTGGAGGAAAAGAACATTCATTATATTTTTAATCTAATAATAAAAAATAATACCTTGAAAAACTAGGAAAAAGTTCGTTCACGACTTAGAGGACACAGAGAGGGGGAGGCCTGCAGGGCTTCTGTGGCCTGGTGTAAAGGCCGTGGAGAAGAGGGAGACAGCCTCTAGACACTGACTGGTCAAGGCCATTAGCACCTTCCATGACTGACTCAAAATGCTACAAGGAAGGTGAGGCCTGTGTGTGAGTGTCTGAGGGAGCTCCGTATTTGAGAGAGTGTTGAACAGCAGGGACTGTATTCCTCCTCATCATTCTGTATGCGGGCAGCCTCTCTAGGGCTTCCTGGAAGTTCCCACTGGTTCTCTGGAACAAGTAAACTTACCTGACTTCAAGGCTTTGCTTTTCTACCTCAAATACTCCAAGCACACAATCTCCTCATAAACAGAAACTCTCTTCACTAATTGTAGCCTTGAACTAGAAGACATTGTTCAGATCACCAGCAAGGTGAGTATCAACGTTTGTTAAAAAAAAAATCTTTCCAAGGATCTACACTTGAGTCAATTTTCTCTCCCAGAGGACGGCATTAGAATTCATCTCCAATTTGTGGGAATTTCATTTCTACTTCTTATTGCAGTTTTTTCAATGTTCTACATACCCAGTTTTTTTCTTGTTTTATTTCAAACCTCCATAAATTATAGGGTTTTTTATAGTTTCCATTTTTTTAGTATAGATTTATAACCCAAGTATGCCAATCAATATATACAAGTTTATTACAATATAAAAATTGATTCCAGTTTTCTCACCAAAATTTAAACTATGTTGCCTGCAGATTTCAAATTCTTTAGTTTTCAAATACTACCCAACATACTTTCTCAATGTTATCTTCACAAATCCCTATTTCCTACCTAATGTATTTGTCTCACTGATCTATTCTTCATTCTTTAGACATTAAATTTTGTTTTATGACACTCTACATGAGTCAGAAACAGCTGAAATAAAAACTCAAAGTTCCTCTCTCCTCTAGTTTTCTTTCATGAAATTTTTCACTATTTACAGGACGGAACAGTGGAGGAGGGTTATTTCAGCCCTTCTGTTCTCCTCATTCACTCTTCCTCTAGGAAGAGGACCTACTTATCTGGGTGGTGATTTGGGAAAAATGATCAAAATAAGCATGACTTGAGGCCTCCTTCTCTTCTCTAAGGTATGTCCTCTGTTAGCAGGCCTACTTGCAGGCGCCACTCTTGGCAAGAGACCTGGTGTTTCAGGCAGGTACATTTAGTTAAGCACAGGAATCAGTAGGGAATCTACTTTAGCAAAATTAGAAATAAAACTGATGTGTGATCACCACCTGAGTCTTGTCTCTATTTTTTGGTGGGGTCAGAAGGGAAACATAGGAAGAAACTATTATCTTCAAACATCATCACTTAATTTGGGAAATTTTGAGAGGGCATCTGAACATTTAAGAAACATTTGGGGCTTGGCACCTGCAGCTCAGTGGTTAGGGTGCTGGCCACATACACCAATGCTGGCGGGTTTGTGTCCAGTCTGGGCCTGCTAAACAATAATGATGACGTCAACCAAAAAATACCCAGGCATTGTTGGGGGTGCCTGTAGTCCTAGGTACTTGGGAGGCTGAGGCAAGAGAACCACTTTAAGCCCAAGAGTTGGAAGTTGTTGTGAGCTGTGATGGCACAGCACTATATCGAGGGTGATAAAGTGAGACTCTGACTCAAAATAAAAAAAAAAAAAGAAACATTTGGGAAGATCAAACCTTTTTCTGGTATAGCAAAACTGTAAGTTCCAGTGACTTTGTGTTTTAATAAGTTTAGGCCATGCAAATGGCCTAGCATGTTGTGAACTTGATAGTTCACAGATGTGGCACCATAAGCTACAGGCCACTTTTATTAGTTATGGGACTGTTTTCTAAAAGGCAAGCCAGACAGGAAGGACTTTAGCAGAATATGAAATAAATAGGCAAGATGGGTGGTGATGTGATTACCAGAAGAAGTTAGTGTTATCCTTCTACTAAAGAGTCACATTAGAACTTCAGGAATTTCTATATACATTTATTTTTTCAAGGTGCTACTGTTGAGAGAAATTATTTTCATTAGTTTTATCCTATGTGTATTTCCCAGTCATGCCTATTTTAGATGAGTAAAAAACTTTCACACTTTTCCCTTAGAAATTGAATAAAATTAAGAAATTTGAGGACAAGATCAATATCCTTGGATAAAATCACCATATTGGGTATTAGGCTATGAAAGTGTAAAAGGTAAAGTAGGGCTGATACTCAGGCAGAATGTACTGGTATTATGGTACCAATTATTGAAATAATCATTTGTGCTAATCAGTGAAATTCTGCTTCCTTGACTATCCTAATGACTTGTCTGGTGTCTAGGATACCACAGCCTTTTTTCTTTTTTTTCTTTTTTTTTAAATTTTTTTGTAGAGACAGAGTCTCACTTTATCGCCCTGGGTAGAGTGCCGTGGCGTCACACTGCTCACAGCAACCTCCAGCTCTTGGGCTTAAGCAATTCTCTTGCCTCAGCCTCCAGAGCAGCTGGGACTACAGGCGCCTGCCACAGCGGCCGGCTATTTTTTTGTTTTGCAGTTCGGCCGAGGCCGGGCTTGAACCCACCACCTTGGGTATATGGGGCCGGCGCCCTACCCGCTGAGCCACAGGAGCCGCCCCACAACCTTTTTTCTAAAAGGGTATTATTCCTATGATCTAGCAAACGAAAAGTTACCACTATCCACAGTAGCAAACTTTCGGGCCGCCTCTCTAGGAGGAAAAGCTTCTAACTTGCATTTCTCATTGGTTGGTGCCAAACCAGCAAATAAATATTTTGAGGATTACCCTTTCCCTTAGAAAAAAATCCATCTTTAGGATGAGACATAAAAATGAGAGATTTTCCTCCATGACTAAGTTAGAAAGCTAGTTGGGCTAAAAAAGAAAAAAGAAATCTAATGAGAAGAAAAAGAAAAACTACTTAAGAAATAAATTTGAATAGCCCTTAGTAGAAGACAAGAGAAAATTAATGAGAGCTGTTTTCCTGAAATGAAAAGGGAATATCATGAGGAAAATCTAGTTGCAAGTCCCCTTAAAGACTGAGGTAGCCATAGCAAAGGATCTTGTAATGTTTGTATGAATTTGAGAAGTTAAAAAGAGAGAGAAGGAGAGAATCTGTGGATAGTCAAGCATAATTATATTAATTGAAAAATAATTATTATAAATAATGTTAACAGCTATGTCATTTTCCCTCTGGAATAAATTTGGGACTTTAAGAATACATCTGAGAAAGTGGGGTAGAGAAAAGGGGATATAGAGAGACTACAAAACCCTTCCCACCAGCCTGGGCAAGATGCATTCTGCCAAGAGAATCCTTTCACATGGAATTATCAAACTTAATGAAGTAAAAACAAACGTAATGTATCTCAACACCTGGACAATTTAATTGATGCTTCTGAGAAAAGCCAAGAATTACTTAATTTCTTGTCTCTCAATATGGAGGAACATATAAGACAAATGTTAAAAAAAAAAAAAAGACATAAGTCTGGAACAGAAGAAACAAAGATTTGAGAATGAATAGGTATTCAGTATAGAGTAGCAAAAAAAAAAAAGAACAAAAGGAAACATCAAGTTAAAAATGATAAAAAAATAAGTGGAGCCTGGTTGAAAGTAAGAAAGCAACCAAAGAGATAAAGTAAATAACAGCGCCCCCCATGCTATAAGAAATGAAGTGGCAGCTGAAAGTATTTCTACTGTCATCGAAAAAACACAAATTTTTCAATGTCTAGAAAAATCAAAAGTTCAGGACAGGCAGAGGGTTTTCTAAAAAGAATACTGCAAAGGTGTTATTTCTGACTAGTTGGTCAGAAGCCTCAACAGCACCCAGAGCATCTTCACTCAGGAATCTACTCAGAATTATTATCTGGCTGAAGCAAATGGGGGCATAGAACAGAATATACATATTTAATGCACCACATAAGGATGAAAATCTGCCTCAAGTAATGCCAGGCAAGTTTGCCTTATGTTATTTCTAATTTCAAAATACTCAAGAAGAAAGCCTGATGAAGTCCTCTGTCTGTATAGGGATACTGGATACATAAGTAGAAACTTTTCCTTCTAGTTATGGAAAATTTAGTGGCATCCTTAACTCCTTAGTGTCAGATTTTTAAAAAGCTGAGTCTAAGAAGATTTCTCCTTTTCTCTCACTTGTCTTAGCTTTCTGTTAAACATTCCTTTGAGTTTCTGCTTTGGTCTTTGAAAACAATCTCACTCACCTGGGTTGTACTAAAAATGAGTCCTGAGTTTTGGCAGCACACTTTGGCTTTTAATAACCACTTAAAGTGCTGGGATATGTTTTTATTTTCTCAATTCCATATGTTTAATGCTGTACTAATTTTACGGTAGGTGGGGTACTTGAGATATCTGGGGTTATTTGATGCAACCTCAGAGGATCTGAAGAAATTACACTGTTTAGGGGAGGGCAGCTGACATTGCTGTTGTTGAAGGGATCCCGGCTCTTCCTAGACATCGGGTAAATCTCATCTGATGGAGATGGAAAAGAACAAGAAATTGTCCCGAAAAATATAGGGTCTATGATTCCTTTGAACCAAAATTTAATACATTTGGACTTCCTGTTTTCTTAGTTAAAAGTTTGAAGAAAAATACAATGGAAACTTGATAATCAGAAAGGATCCATATAATTCATACATGGAACATGTTATATTGCATATTTATTGTGTGAAGTACAATTAAACTCATTAAAGTGAGTTTAATGTACTTCCCTTTAAACTCACTGCATAGCTTCTAGTGAACCCTATTTGACATGGCTTGTGCATTTTTAACAGCAAATGAAAAAGAGTAAATTTTTTACTTAGCTGGCTCTTGGGGTTAAGTATCCAGACCTATTCCAGAACCTTCCTGTGTTAAAAGTTAAACTGCTCATCTCGGATTCAGGAAACCCAGAGAAGAAATGAATAATTAGGAGAAAACCTCATGAAGATAATACAGTACTGCCCTTTCTTTCTTCCTAAAGTGGTTGACTATAGGATCAATTATTAAATAAGAAAGATAATATTCATATAGTACTGGGAGCCCTTGCCAGAAAATTAAAATAGAGAAAGACATAAAAGGTATCCACATTAGATATGAAAAGACTAAATTGACTCTGTTTGGAGATGGCATGATTTTATGTCTAGAAAGCCCTTATGAATGTCACTAAAAAATCTGTTAGAACTAATAAACAAATTTAGTAAAGTTTCATGATTCAAAACCCATGTACAAAAATCAGTAGTGTTTCTCTACAATAATAATAATGAACTATCAAAAAATCAGAAAAATAATTACATTGAAAATAACTACAAAATATTAAAATTCTTAGGAATAAATGTAACTAAGAAAATGAAAGACTTACACACTGAAAACTATAGAGCATCAAGGAAAGAAATTGAACAAGACACAAATAAATAGAAGGCTATCTCATGTCCATGGATTGAAAGAATTAACATTTTCAAAATGTCCATGCTATCCAAAGCAAGATACCAAGTAATCTGTATAAAAAATACAAAGACATGATTCACAGAAATTTAAAAATAAAATCCTGAAATAGGTGAAACCACAAAAAAGTCAATTCTGCACTGAGGAAAAAAACCAACAAAACGTGAAGACTCACACTACTGTCTCAAAATTTACTGCAAAGTACAACTAACCAAAATAAATATGGTCTGGCATAAAAACAGACATATATACCCATGGAGCAGAATCGAGATCCCAGAAATATTTGTAGGGGGAGTCAATTGATTTTTTGCAAAGATGCCAAAAACATGCAGTGCGGAAAAGATAGTCTCTTTAATCAATGATGCTAAGAAAACTAGATATTCATATGCAGAATGTCTTCATCTCACACCATATACAAAAATCAACTCAAAAGAGGTTAAAGACTTCTAACTTATAATTTATAACTGAAACTGTAAAATAAAAGAAAACATAAGAGAAAATATTCATGATATTGATCTGAGCAATAATTTTCTGGATATAAATCTAAAAGTATAAGGAACAAAAGAAAACAAACAAATGAAAAGGCATAAAACTAAACAACTGCTGCACAAGTGAAACAAACAACAGCGTAAGGAGGCAACCCACAGAATGGGAGGAAATATTTGCAAGCCATACATCTTTTGAGGGATTAACATACAAAATACAACAGGAACTCAAACATCTCAATTGTAAGAAAACAGATAATCCAATTAAAAATAGGCAAAGGACATGAATAAACATTTCTTAAAAGAAGATATAAAAAAAGGCCAACAGATGCTTTAAAAATGCTCAACATCACTAATCAGGAAATCCAAAGTATAACCATAATGAGTATCACTTCAAACCTGTTTGGCTATTATCAAAAAGAAAAAAGATTAAGTTTTGACAGGAAGTAGAGAAAAGGGACCCCTCCTAAGTTGTTTATGGTAATATAAATTGGCAAAGCTATTATGGAAACAGTATGAAGTGGTCTTCAAAAAATTACAAATAGAATTATTATACGTCTAGCAATCCTACTGCTGCTGTATAGCCAAAGAATGTGAAATGAATATGTTGAAGAGATATGTGCAGTCCCATGTTCATTGCAGCATTATTTATAATATTTAAGATACACAATCAACCTATCAGTGCATTAATGGATAGAGTAAACATATTATGTGCTACAGACACATAATGCAATAGTTTTCACCCTTATAGAAGAAGGGTCTTGTCATTTGGGACAACATGTATGAAAACCTGATATCCACACTTAGAAGATGAAATAAGTGCTCACTTTGGCAGCACATATGCTAAAATTAGAATGATGCAGAGAAGATTAGCATGGCCTCTGCACAAGGACAACACACAAATTCATGAAGTGTTCCATATTTGTCTCTAAAGAAGACAGACAGATAGCTAACAAGCATATGAAAAAATGCTCATCGTCCTTAATTATCAGAGAAATGCAAATCAAAACCTCACTGAGATATTACCTAACCCCAGTGAGAATGGCCCACATCATAAACACTCAAAGCTATAGATGCTGTCATGGTTGTGGAGAGAAGGGAACCCTTTTACACTGTTGGTGGGACTGAAAACTCATACAATCCCTTTGGAAGGAAGTATGGAGAACCCTTAAAGAACTCAATCTAGGCCTCCCAATTGCCTTGCAATCCCATTACTGTGCATCTACCCAGAAGAAAAAAAGTCATACCCAGAAGAAAAAAAGTCATTTTACCATAAGGACATTTGCACTAGACTGTTTACTGCAGCTCAACTTACATTTGCCAAATGGCAGAAACAACCTATATGCCCCACCAATCCAGTAATGGATTAACAAGCTGTATACAATGGAATACTATGCAGCCACCAAAAGGATGGAGACTTTGCATCTTTTGTATTAATTTGGATGGAGTTGAAATTCATTCTTCTTAGTTAAGCAGCACAAGAATGGAGAAGCAAGAATCCAATGTAGTCAATTCTGGTATAAGGACAACTGATGCTAGTACATGGTGGGGGGGAGGGGAATGGGGGAAGGGAAACAGGGAAGGAGGGAAGAGGATGTGAGACCACAGTGTGTGACACACCTCTTGGGGGCGGGACACTATTAATAGAGGGATTTCACCAGCAAACACAAGCAGTATAAAGTGATTCATTGTACCGTCAAAGATTCCCCAACAATTAAAAAAAAAAAGATGAAATCAGAGGTTCATCTCACACCATATACAAAAAACAAATGAAAATGGATTGAAGACACAAATGTAAACCTGAAACTGTAAAATAGCTAAAAGAAAACAAAAGTGTCCTCAAGTTAAAATCCAATAAAGAGGAATAGCTTCCTAGTGGTGAATATGGGAAAAGAACCCAAGGATGGATGATTCAACAGTGTTCTCTCCTGATTCTTGGGGTTCTGGCATCTTATAGCAGGAAGCCTCTAGTACTATTTCATGTATTAAACCTGCTGAGACAATGTCTGCCTCTCCACAGGTACTATGAATTTGAGGTGAGAAAGTTTAATAAAGGTGATATGTAATTCTACATGTGTCTATTTTTTATTTCTTCAGAATCACATAAATAAGTCAATATAATGAATTATTGCACTTAAACTCTATCAGCAATGTATTTCCTCTGTTTCAACACTCAATACCCTGATTCACCTTGCAAAGTGTAATACGTCCTCAAGACCACATTATGTGTCAGTCCTTGGGAGACTTTTCCCGAACTCCTGGCAGAGTTGGTTGCTCCATCATCATTGATGACACTACTCTCTCTGTTGATCAGGTTTCCCTGTAACCTTCACTGGACCTATTTCCAGTTCTCCCAAGAATATATGATGAATAGCTCAAAAATACCATGTCCATATTGTTTGGCCCCATCCACGTAGCAATTAAAAATATTTATTAAATAAATTGAGCATGTCACACTTTCATTGTTGATAATATACATGGACTTCCCAAAACATAGATTTATTGAATAATTTTTAATCAAACCCTTTTTCAAAAGCTCTGGAGAAAACATACATTATGTTTTGATATCTGAGTTTAGCTTCATTTTCTATTTAGAAAAAATTCTCAAATTTATAAACCTCAGTTTTTTTTTTATTTCCGTAAGATGGATACTAATATTTGCCCAATTTTTTTTAGAAAAAAAAAAGACCTATGTGTGTAAGGTGCCCACAGAGTGCGTGGTATATGATGGACACTCAATAGTAGTTAAAAATTAAAAACAGAATAATAAAAGACTGCTGCTTTTAAAGAATAAGACATTTCTTCCTCAGCAGCCATTTACTGGTTTTTTTATTATAGATACATTTTTCTTATATATTCCTAATAAGTGGATAGTTTAGATCAAAAATCCCACTTGTAGAATATCTTCTCCTTAATGAGAGGTATCACTTGATTCATAAGTGATTTCAAGAATTAAAATACAATATAGGTTGTAAGCTCTACTGAGGACATAAAAATATATTTTTACTTGATGATAGAAAACTCATAGGAAAATTTAAAGAAATAAGTATTCATAGAGAAATGGAATCGAGAAAAAAAAAAGAAGTCATTACAGAAATCATGAATCACATAATGGCCAGCAATTCACTGTAGATATTAAAGTTTCTACTTGTAAGGCTAATGCAGTACTCCAGTATACCCTTTCCATTGCTGTAAGGTGAATACTATATGTTCTAACTTTTTGTTGTTGTTGTTGTTGCAATTTTTGGCCGGGTCCAAGTTTGAACCCGCCACCTCTGGTACATGGGGACCAGTGCCCTATTCCTTTGAGCCACAGGCGCCGCCCTGTGTTCTAACGTTCTAACTAAAAGACATGTTAAATGTTCCTCCCTGCTGATTTCCGTCTGTGAAATGCTACATAATATTAGCAGTAAAGAGAAAACACTAGAATAGGATATTTTAAAAATAGATCTTTTTAAAAATAAATATGTTATGATTAAAAAACATCAAGCATACGGACTATAACACTGAGTACTTTCTACATGTGACAAAAACTTTTTTGAAACATACACTAGAAGATGCTTTTTCCTGAGTAGAATGCAAACTTTATTTTATATCACAATAAGCTTCTGTGAATTTATAAATGTAAAAGGGCAAGACTTTTCCACATCAAACAAAAATAGAAATGTTCATCTTTACCTTCAGAAAAATACAGAAAAAATAAAAGTTTAAGTAGAGGTTTGATAAGAATAATGTAAAATCTGAAATGAGCAGCCAATCATAAACTATCAACAAAAAACTCAATTTGATGAATCTCTCAGTAAACTTCAGTTTGGAACAACTGCTAAAAAGTGCTGTTTATTAAAACATAAGAAAAATTTCCAGGAAATCATTGTCCCATTTGAAAAATGCAAGATGTAATTGCTGGCAAAAAAGAATTCAAACCATATATGGAGCAGAGGGAACAAGAAGGCAATGAACCTTCATAGAAGAAAGACAATCTCACAGCAATTATATAATTTATAAAAACTAAGTTGTATAAAGTTATAAAAACTGCATAACACAAATTTTAATAGCATCTCCTATATTATCACGTGTACAAGCTGTAGCTAAAAATATGGTTTTTATTAATATAATATAAAAAGTGAAGAAATTTTGGACTAAATCTCCTCAAAAGAAAACAGAGTTGTCATCAAAATATACATTTCTTGAATTAATGGGCGAAGTTCTCACTTATGAGATATATATTCTTTTTTGAGCAGTAAAATTACATCAAATGAATTTTGTTTTCTCTAAAGTATTTATAAATATCCCAATAATGCAATATCTAGGTAACCTAATCTTTTAACTAAAATACCTTTGTTCAAGTTTGAACAAATACACCAAGATTTTATTGGTTGGAACTAGATTTTTTTAAAAAATTAATTATTTAAGCCACAAAAAGGAAAAATGTGAATATTATTCTATCCAAGCTCTATATGTTTAGAACTACAGGGCATCTTTATGAAGAATAAAATAAAAGGGGTAGTTTTACATTCTCTAAAATACTTTTGATAAATGTGTCTGATGCAGAAAAATCGATCTGGGATTTTAGGTAAAATAATATAAAGAAATAAAATTCATGCCCCAAGCAATTTAAGTAAAGCAAAACATGTATTTTTATATATATCAAGATCTTTTTGGTTATTAATTTGATATTTGAAAAGAGGCTGCCTTCAATATGAATAGCAATCTCAGTCAACTATGTGTTCATAGCCCTTCTCACTGCATAAGTTGTGAAAAGTGAAAACTTAGCCCTCATATGAGAACTGGAGAGTGGGAAGGATTTTAGAAAGATAGCTCACACCACCAATCTCATTTCCAAAGAGCAGACAAGGAGATCAATGGTTCACTGTGTTATGGGTTAGGCATGCTGCCTCCTTTCAATTTTTCTTTTATTATTAATATATTAAACAAAGATTTCCTTGGTGTCAACCATGTGAAAGCACTGTCCTAGAAGCTAAAAGTTCAGGATTACTCTAAAAATTCAGAATTAGATCTTCTTCCTGGCTTTCCTAAGATTTAAAGTCCTAGAGACAGCAGACAGATTTGTATTTTATACACAAGGGAAATACAGCCTTGCGTTTGATAGAGATGTGGACAAGCCATGAGAACTTTGTAATTAGCAGTTTACGACCAAAGAAGAAATATAGAGACATATAAACACATTACAGTGGTTCTCCTAGAACCAGTTTCTTTGAGATAGTAGTGTTTGATGTGAAACTGGAGGATGACTAGCAATTGGAATTAAGAAATAATTAGCCCGGAAAAAGAAGAAATAGCTTGGGTAAAGGCACCAGACAGGTAAAAAGCATAATGATTACTTGAAGCTGTCATAAGACAATGTTTACAGTGCCTCACTGGATATGTGAAGAGTTCTTATTTTTATTGCAACTTCATGAGGAAGGCAGTAAAGAGTTTTTAGAAGGTCAAATCCCGAGTGAGGGACTTAGGTAACGGATGAGTGAGAGATGACAATATCTTAGAATCAAATGTTAGTAATGCAGAAAAGATTATGGATTCAAAGATACTTATAAAAAATACTAGAAAAAATACTGCATTGCTGATGGACGGCATGATGAGGCCTGAAGTTATTTGGACCTTGTGCATAGTCTGAAACAGGATATTAACCAAAGTTCAGCTTTTTACATTTAGTCCTCACCTAGTTTTCATTGTCTAGAGAACTGGCTGAAACAGTTCCATAAAATATGGATTATATTCGATTTATACAAGTAATAAAATAAAGTCATGCTGAATTTAGTCTTCGAACATCAGCTTACCTCATCTTTCTGCATATTGTGTAGGAATGCCCTCGTGCTACATAATTTTAGTTTTTTCCATTTCTATCCACATAAATAGACTATTACTTTTTTGTGGGATAATTGAACAAAAACATAGGATCTGTCATTTCAGGAGTTTTCCCAAACCCAAGTAGAGAACAATAGACACTGTGCTGAGTGTTTAGTCTCTTTTAAAAGCCCAGTGGCTCATTTCTACAGATAAAACTCACAGCAGTAAAGACAGAGCTCAGAACTGCATCAAGTAAAATGATAGACTGCACATGTCTTGAGCATGGAGAGTTATGAATGAACAGTTGTCCTCAGCATGACCTTAGCTCATTTTTTGTTTCCTACCAACCTAAGTGACCTGTTTTCCTTCCACTGTTGATTTTTGAAGATGCTAAAGTTGCTCCTGACTCAGAACTCTTGCAGCAGCTGTCCCCTCTGCTAAGACGTGCTTCTTTAAGACAATTATTGCTGCCTTCCCTGGCTTTATTCAAGTTTCTGTTCATCTTTGCTGATTGCTGTTATCCTATATCCACTCATCTTGTTCACTTTTTATCCATAACACTAATCAGTACCTGATACCATTTTCTACTTTCAAAATTTTATTTGCTTACTGTAACAGGCTGAATAAATCCACCTTCCAAGGCATCCATATCCTAATCATTGAAAACTATTACCTTATATGGTAAACGGAACTTTTCGAACATGATCCGAATTTTCAGATGAGGAGATTATTCTGAATTATACCGGGTGCGGGAATGTAAATAAAATGGTCCTTATAAGACAGAGGCAGGGGATCAGCAGCAGCAGTAATAGGTGTGATAACAGAAGCAAAAGTTTGGAGTAATATGATGATAGGTTCATAAATTTTATTTTTCAGCTTCTAAAAGAAAATCTGACCTTGGTTTTAGACTTCTGACCTCTAAAACTATAAGAGAATAAAGTTATGTTCTTTTAAGCTTATATGTTTGTGGTCATTTGTTTTAACAAGCTCAGGAAATGCAGGAAAGTTTAAACTTTCCCTCTGAAGTTTCAAAAATTAAATCATCTTTGACTTAAACCAAACATAGATAGATTAAAAGGAGACAAAGCATACAAATTTGTTAATGTGCACATGATATGGAAGTCTCACCAAGATGAGAATAAAGAAAAAAAGAATCCCAGAGGTGGAGGATTAAATCTCTGCTTCATGGGTAAGACGGAAATGGGGAATGTGGGCAATTGTGAATGGTAGTAAGCGATTTTCAGGGCCCAAAGACTAAACAGTAATGTGTAAATGTGTTCATCTCTTAGGAAGATGAACCAGACTGACAGGAAGGTGCGGGGCAGAATTGCACTGTGAACAAAGGTGATCTTTATACTCGGTTAAATCCTCTTAAGTAATTTCTTAAAGTTGCCCTTGGAAATACAGATGAAAATTCTGTCTTGGTATAATGATGACTTTTAGTCTTTACTATGGTGGTTACCATCTCATGGTTATTTAATAAAATTCCCAGGGAGGTGGTTTAAAGACAATTGTATTTCTTTTGGAATCACTTTTTCTCAGTTGGAGAACAAAACTTCCAGAGAAAGCTCCTTCCTGCACTTGTGCGTAACTGAAATAAAAAGAGATTATAAAGTCATTGATTCTGAGGAAGCTTCTAAGACGTTCTAATTTCATTTAAATCAAAAATGCTTAGCATGCTGGGGTACCACATTTGGGGGAGTATCTTTTCTGTGCCCCAGAATGTAAACTTGAAGAGATTAGAGATTTTATCTTATTTACCACTACATGAGTGTTCAAAGTAGGCAATTAATAACTATTCCAAAATAAGTAATTTCTTCTAGTAATGAAAATTATAAGCACATACTCTTGTATAAACCAAACACACACACAGAAATGCATAGACATACATAGACAAACATGCACATGTAACTGATCACATTTTCCATATATTTTCCCCATATATGAAAAATGCTAATAATTGGTATCTAAATAAGCCTAGATATGTATTTCAAAATAGTTAATTAAATTATTTAGTTCTAACAAATATGGAGAAAAGACAGTCAAGATAAAAAATGTTAACTTGGTATAATATATATACCCTAGTGCACTGAATGATGTTAAGTCAGAACACAAACTTCTACACAACATCTGATACCTCATGTTTCAGTGCAGTTGAAATCAAAGTATACATTATTTCAAAGTATACATTATAATCTGACCATTATACAGATTAGAGTGTGTATCACCTAAAATGAAAAAGAAAGGAAGGAAACCCCTTTGTAAGTCAGCTAGGTTTTCAACACCAGGTGGTTCAGCCATAGACAGTACCTGACATTTAAGGGGAAAGAGTAAATAAACATAATTCAGTACTGAGCAGGGAAACACTATCTGACTGAATTTTAAGGCTGATTTTTTAGGTTTTGAGGTGAGCAGGATTACCAGGAGAGCCAGCCAGGATCTCAACTAACAAGTCTTCTGCCCTGGGCAGCCACCTACAATGGTATCCTGGCAACCCCGAACATTTCATTTGACCCAGAAGACTTATGATACTCCTACTTTGGATTTAAGAGTGAGATTCTGATGTGCAGTTTATTTGGAATTAAAATAAAAAGTCCATTATCAAATGTAATTCAGATGCTCATATCAGTAAGTGGTTTAATCTTGCTAGTTACACACTGCTGTTTCCTTTGTGCACTTGTTGTATAGAGAGTATTATCTTCAGCTTCTCCTTTGCCGAATACATTTCTTACCTACACTGATGATGCAATTTCCTAGTCCACCAATGTATTCTGCTATTAAAATAGCATAGCAAATGTTGGAAATTTACATAGAGGCTGATCAGCAGTGTTCATTTTTAGAATAGCTGGGATTCCAGATAGAGATGCTGGGGAGTTGCAATCTGCCATTTTTTGTGTTTAAAAGAAAGGCCTACTCATTTAACCAACAGAAATGAGAAATCACAGAGCAATCTTTCTTTTCATATTTTCTAGTCAATATGAAAATGTCACATGTGCTTTATTTTATGTTAATGGACTCATGAACAATTAAAATCCCTTTGTTTATGTAGTTATAGTACTTTACAGCTGATACAGATAGGATGCAGTACATTTAAAGACCTAAGAAATATCTAACTACAATTTGTCCAGACAACATCGCCAAGAAACCTGAATCATAGTATAGTTAATAAGCATTTTAGGAAGCATAACAATTAGATCTTAAGCCTGATTTAACACTTGGCTTGATTTAGGATATTTCCAACTTTATTCAAGGTTACTTCTAAAAATGAAACTGTCTCAACTCATAACAACCAAATTACTTACAAGTGTAGTAACTGATTTTATATTTAGTTTTATTTCACTTTGTGGAATTAAATATTGGATTTAAATGCCCATGTAGTAAATGCTTTTCCAAATTCATTTTAAATACACATTTAAGATTAGACCTCTGATTTTGTTTTCTTTCTTGGTTATTTAAAATGTGCAAGTTGCTTATAAATTAATTAAACATGCAGCTTTTAATAAACATATTTAATGACATTTAACATAATTTTTATTTTATAGCTTAAGAATCTATGAGTGATATAGATATAAGTGGCAAAGTAAGGGCCTTTGAAAATATTTAGGGGGGCAAAAGCAATAAGAACCCTGCCAAATATTTTCCCACTTAGCTGTCCTTAATTTATCCATGTAATAGTTCCCTAAAAGATTCTACTTCTAATCTTTGTCTTAAATTGACCTAAATTAGAACTTGTCCAGTACAAAGAGCTTTTTTCCTGGGGAAGTTTGTTGAAAACAATTAGTAACAGTAGCTTAACATTGTAAGTTTTATGAAGCAGCAAAATGAATTGGGGCAAATGAGCAGTTGCAAACAGTTAAAAGGAAAACTCAGAGGATGATATTATCATATGGTGGTTTGATAAATTCCGGCATATTCTTGGGACTCTAGGAGATCACTTACATGTACAGAGCTATGTATAAATAGAGCTATGCAGATGCTTGTCAATGAATGAAAGAATCTTTAAGTTCTCACTTCTGGATGACCTAAAGGGTGTAATAATGAGAAAGGAAATCACAAACGTAGTAGTAAACCTGCCTGTGTGAGTACCCCAAATGCAAATAAAGCCTCTGAGCAAGGATTATTTGACAAATAGCAATACATTAGCAAGGATTTACCGATTCCAAAAATTTAAGGAAAACTTGTGTAATCATTAACTGACCCCAACGTTAATAGACCAGAAACTACAGTAGTCACAAATGACAAAGAATGTAGAACTTACAAAAATTTTTCAGGAAAAGCATTGCACAATTAAACAACAGCAACAACATCAACAAAAATCCCTGAGGAAGAAGGGTATCTGGTTTTTGAGCATTGCCGTATTTTAATAAAAAAATTCCCAAATTGATAATTAAAAAAAAATCATAGGACAGGTAAAGAAACAAGAATGTAAGGCCCATAAAAAGAACAGAAAAGCAGTTAACTGAAACTATCTCTGAGGAAAATGAACTTACTAGAAAGATTTTAAATATATCTCTATAAATACAAAGTCAAAAGCAAAGGAGGGAACAAATAGCAAAGAAACTGCCTTGAAAGCCATAAGAGAGAAATGATTTACCACGTACATGGGATCCTGAATAGTACTGACAGGTGATTTATCATCAGAAAATATGGATTGAGAAGAAATACGCATCTTAGATTCAAAGTTATAAAATGAAAACACTGATGACTAAGAATTCTTATAACCCCCAAAACTGTATTTAAAAAATATAGGCAATATTGAGTTATTCTGAGGTAAATAAGAACTTGGAAAATTTGCTGGCAGAACTACTCTACAGGAAATATTAGTAAGGTTCTTCATTCTAACATGAAAAGAGAATTAGAGTCATCGTAATGAATAGGTCAATACACCTGAAACATACAAGAATATCTATTGCTCTTCAGTCTGATTTAAAAGTCAACTGTATGAAGCAATAATTATAAATCTGTCTCAATGGGTATTCAATATTCAATGATTTTCAATAATCTCATGATGGGAGGGAAAAGGAATGGCGATATATAGGAGCAAAGTTTATGTAAACTATTGCAATTAAGTTGATATTAATTGGAAGTTGATATAAATTACAGTAAAATGTAATTCAACCACTAGCAAAACAACTAAACATTGTAGTAAAGGGAATTATAATGAAATTAAAATGATATATTAGATAATACTTATTTAATATAAAGGAAAGTTGGGGAAAGGGGTAAGGGAGGGGAGGAGAGGGAGGAGGATAGGTGGAGGGAGGGTAGTCAGTGGGATCACACCTACGATGCATCTTAGAAGGGTACAGGTGAAACTTACTAAATGTAGAATATAAATGTCTTAACACATAACTAAGAAAATGCCACGAAGGCTATGTTAACCAGTTTGATGAAACTATTTCAGACTGTATATGAAACCAGCACATTGTACCCCATGATTGCATTAATGTACACAGCTATGATTTAATAAAAAAAAATAAAATAAACTGGAATTGTACAATAAAAAATATATATAATATTTTTATGTATATTATATATATATATAAATATATAGGAAGGTAGCATGGAACAAAAGAAAAATAACAGCAACAAAGACTTAAAGCAAATAGAAAATAGATCTCAAAGTGACACATAATAATCTAACTCATCAGTAATTATGTTAAATGCAAAGATGAAACATTCCAACAAAAGGCAAACATTGGCTAAAGTTATAAGAAACATGACACAACTATATGCTGGCCTAGAAGACACAGCTAAGATTCAAAGAGGCAAAGAGGTTGAAAGGAAAATAATGAAAGAAAATACACCACTCTAACAATAACAAAAGGGAATGGAATTAGATCTGCTAATATCAGACAAACTAGACTTACTACACAAATTGATACTAGAGAAAAAAATGAGTTACTTATGATGAAAGGGTCAATCCACTAAGAAAATATAATAATTATAAATATATAGTCAGCTAACAAGTAAACCAAAATACATATAAAACAAAAATAGGCACACAGGAAGAGAGAAATAGATAGCTCAATACTAATAGTTATAGACTTTAGTACCATAACTTCAGTAGTGAATTGAAAAACTAGAAATATGATCAAAAAGAAAATAGAAGACTTTAATAATATTGCAAGACAGAAAATGCAGATATTTTTAAAAAACATAATCAATACAGCATATATCCTTCTGAAGTATAGTTGGAAGCTAATTGACGATAGACCATATGTTAAGCCATAAAAGAAGTCTTAGTAAATTTTAAATAGGTGAAAATCATACAAAGTATTTTTGTATGATACATACAGGGTAATAAATTAAAAATAAATAAAAAAAGAAATCTGGATAATTTTTGAATATATAAAAATTAAATAACAGACTACTAAATAACTTATGAATCAAAGAATATCATGGGGCAAATTAAAACACAACTTTTTAGATGAATAGAATTAAGTCAAAAGTTCATGGGATAGAGACAGCGCCTGTGGCTCAAAGAAGTAGGGTGCCGGCCCCATAGGCCAGAGGTAGCGGGTTCAAACCCAGCCCCAGCCAAAAACTGCAAAATAAATAAATAAATAAATAACTTTATGGGATATAGCTAAAGCAGTGTTTAGTGGGAAATGTTTAGTTGTAAATATCTGAATTAAAATAGAAGATTGCAAATAGATAACCCAGTCTTTCACCTAAAGACACAAGAATAAGAAAAGAAAAGAAAACTGAAACAACTAGAAGTAATGAAATATTGAATATCAAAGTGGACATTAATAAATTAGAGAAGGGAAAAATAGGAAAAAAATCAACAAAATATACTAGAATAAAATTGAGAAGCCAGAAATAAACTGGCATTTCTATAGTCAATTTATTTTTTAAAAAGGCATTGAGTCCATGGGGCTGAGAATTATTGGTCTCTTAGATAAATGGTACTGGAACAACCAAATATTCACATGCATAAAACATGATGAACCCCTTCCTCACACCATGTACTAAAATTAACTCAAAATGGTTTAAAACCTACATGCAACAGCTAAAAATTTAAAACTATTGAAAGGAAACATAGGTTTAAATCTTCACAACTTTGGCTTAGACATGTTCTTAAATGTGACACTCAAATTGTGAACAAAAACCAAATAATAAAAACATTATATGTTAAAACACACTATTAAGAGCATATAAAACAACCCTTACAATTAACGAAAATATTTGTGAATCATGTATTTAGAGAGTTGTATCTGTAATATATTAGAAAACTTATATTCAGTAATAAAAATAACCTAATTCGTAGCTGGAAAAATATAAGGCATTTATTTTAACTTAAAAGATTTATTAATAGCCAATATACATGAGAAGTGTCTCAATACCAACAGTGATCAAGGAAGTAGCAAATCAAAACCACAATAAGATACCATCATGCCATCATGTAGAATGGCATTAAAAAGACAGATGATAATAAAAGTGTTAGGGGCGATATGAAGAAATTGGAACCCCTGTGAACTCTGTATGGAGATTAAATTCCTGCAATGCTGTGGAAGACAGCTTGGTAGTCGCTCAATAAACTAAATCCAGAATTTTCATGTTACTCAGAAAATTCCTTTCCTAGGTATATATTTAAGATATTGACAACATAGGTCCACACAGAAAAAAATGTATGTTCTGATGTTCTAGCAATGCAAATGTCCACCAACTAGTGAATAGTAAAACACAGTATCGTGTAATCATACAATGAATTATTATTCAGTCAAGGTATGAACTATTAATGCATTCTACAGCATGGATTCAGTTTGAAAACTTTATGCTCATTGAAAGAAAGCAGACAGGATAACATACTATATGATTCTATATGCACTGTCCAGAACAGTCAAAAGCATAGTGACATAGGGCGGCGACTGTGGCTCATCGAGTAGGGCACCAGCCCCATATACCGAAGGTGGTGGGTTCAAACTCAGCCTTGGCCAAACTGCAAAACAGAAAAAGAGCTGGGCGTTGTGGCAGGTGCCTGTAGTCCCAGTTACTCAGGAGCATAAGGCAAGAGAATCGCCTAAGCCCAGGAGTTAGAGGTTGCTGTGAGCTGTGTGATGCCGCAGCACTCTACTGAGGAAGATAAAGTGAGATTCTGTCTCTACAGAAAAAAAAAAAAGCATAGTGACATAAATTAGATGAGTTTTTGCTAGAAGATGGGGGCAGGAATATTGGTGCTGAATGCTACTTCCTATGAAAAGGAATAGCTGAAGATGTTAACAAATGGAACAGAATAGAGAACCTAGAGATGAACCCCAGCACACATCATCATTTGATCTTAGATAAGCCTATCAAAAGCATTAACTGGGGCAAAGATACCCTATTCAAACATGCTTCTGGTAGAACTGGCCAGTGAACTCTTGAAGACTGAAACTGGACGCACACCTTTCACCACTAACAAAAATTGATTTTCATTGGATAAAAGATTTAAACTTAAGACATGAAAATATAAAAATATTAGAAGAGAGTGCAGGAAAAATGCTTGAGGAAATTGGCATGGGAAAATATTTTATGATGAGAACCCCCTCCCCTCAGCAATTGAAGCAAGATCAAAAATATATTACTTGGATTTGATCAAGCCAACAACCGTCTGTGCAGCTAAGGGCACTGTAAGTAAAGCAAAAAGACGGCCTTTGGAATAGGAGATTTTTGCAGGTTATGTTTCCGACAAAGGTCTGATAACTAGAATTCATAGAGAATTCAAAGTAATAAGAAAAGAACAAATAACCCCGTTTCTTTGTGGACGAGAGGCTTGAACAGAAGCTTCTCTAAAGAAGACAGGCACGTGGCCTACAAACACATGAAAAAAAGGCTCATCATCTTTAATCATCAGAGAAGTGCAAATCAAAACCACTTTGAGATTTCCCCTAACTCCAGTAAGATTAGCCTACACCACAAAATCCCAATACTGCAGATGTTGTTGTGGATGTGGAGAGAAAGGAACACTGTACATTGCTGTTGGGACTGCAAACTGATACAGCCTTTTTGAAAAGAAGTATAGAGACTTCTCAAGAAACTAAAAGTTGACCTACTATTTGATCCTGCAATACCATTACTAGGTATTGACCCAGAAGAACAAAAATCATTTTGTAAAAAAGACATTTGCAACAGAATGTTTATTGCAGCCCAATTCACAATAGCCAAGTCATGGAAGCAACCTAACTGTCCATCAACCCATGAATGGATAAACAGATTGTGGTATGTGTATACTGTGGTATACTATGCAGACATTACAAAAGGGAGACTTTACATCTTTTATGTTTATCTGAATGGAGCTGCAACATATTCTTCTTTGTAAAGTATATCAAGAATTTTAAGAAAAAAGCATCCAATGTACTCAATGTTATTATGAAACCAATATATAAACACTTGCACATTCATATGAATGATAAAACACGAAGATAGTACAGAGAGGAGCAAGTCCAGGAGATAGTCTACGAGGGGTGGGGAAGGACATGAAGGGGTAGGGTATTGGGATCTCACCTATTGTACACACAATGCTAGGGTACATTTCAAAACAAGTGAGAGTATATCATAAATGTCTTACCACAAAAATAAGTAAGTGAGGTGATGGTTATGTTAATTAGTTTGATTTATGCCTTCCACATTGTATATCAAATCATCATATTGTACTCCATAAATGTATACAGTTATGATTTAATAAAAATTAAGTCAAAAAAATCTAAGAATAAGGGGAAATGTTTTTCATTATTGATATGTAATAGTCATTTCAATTTTTACAGATAATTGTATTCAGTAATTGTTTAGATTTAATCAAAATGTGTAAATGTGTAAAGACTAACATTAATCCTTAAACTGTTCATTGGTAATTAACACATTTTTATTTATAAATAATGTTAGTTCATTTGTGATGTTTTAAAGCTACTATACTTACAATAAATAGACTCATAATACATAACAAAGTATTTAAAACTTTTTATGAAGTTATGACTTGCAAACTCATAGTCTGTCAAAGGCCATATAACATACATTCCCAGAGGGATTGCTTTAATAAACCCTGCCTTCTAGAGGATTAAGCTTATTAACAGCAACCATTTTTATTTCAAATTAAGCTTCACTTACTACGTTTATTGAAGGATTAACTCATTGCAACTCCAACAGTAATCTCTGTCTAGGGGAAAAGCCTGTGTAAAACCAGAAATGATCAAAGGGCCTGCTGACCTCGGGCATCCCGTTCTAATTGAGAAACTTCAGTCAAACTTTCCTCAAAGATGATGCACGGTTAATGAGGATGTGGAGAAAAGTGGAACCCAGACTGTTAGAGAGAGCCAATCCACAGACACCCCCACTTGGGTGCTAAATGCAAATACAGGCTGATCTGCATTGCAGAAAATATCTGTCTCCAAAAGACATCAAAGGCAAGTCAGATAAAAGATAAAAATCTCACTCTGAGGCACTTTGACACAAAAAAACTGTACGCATGTTTCCATTTTTTAAAATAGAAGAACTGCTATAATAGTAGCTGAAGTGCCAAGAAAGTATTAATATCTGATGAGGTGCATGGATTAAGTTTAACTATCATGCCTCCTGAAAGTTGTCTCCTGCTACTCCTTATTTTATGTTTCTGTATGTTTACAAAAATAAATCATGCAAAATAGACATAGGAAAAAATGTTCTTTGCTTTATTTTGCTCCTCCAGAAATACCAAAACCGACTTTAAATAAATGGCCCACAAAGAACTGCTAAAACGACTGTGTTTGGAGACATGGGATTTCTGCAGTAGGACTCAGGAAATAGGACTCCAGGCCCAAAGAAGAGTCTAGGCACAGCCTGTCCTGACTGCACCTTGGGCAGTGCCCTTCAATAATGTCCTAGAAATCTGAATCAAAAACGAAATATTCAATCAGTCTTACTATGTTTCAAACATTTAGGCTTCAATTTCTTTTGATAATACAAGCTTCCATTTTATCCATATTGTCGTATGTCACTATGATCTTATTTTTTAACTTTAACAAGGAAATCCACTGTATTGGAATAAAAAGAGAAGAGAAGAAGAATTTTCATGTCTACTAAATCATAGTCAAGTGCAGTAGAAGTAAATCCTTAGTCTTACTTGAGGGTCAATGTCCATTTTTCACATCAAGGAAGGGTTGACAAATGTATTAACTAGAAAATAAATAGCAAATATGACTTATTTGAATTTTAGATCTGATTAATTATAAAGCAGATAATCTGATGTTCTCTTATTCTCTCTCTCCCACCCACACTTGCTGTTTTCATGGCTAATTGACAGTTAAATGGGGGTATTCATAGTAGCAATCTCTGGTCTTAGTGAAGTGGCACAAAATTCAGGTTCTTATTTATTTTTCTTGGAAACAGAGCCTCTAGCTATTACCCTGGATAGAGTACTGTAGCATCACAGCTCACAGCAACCTCCAATTCCTGGGCTTAAGCGAGTCTCTTGCCTGTGCCTCCCAAGTAGCTGGGACTATAGGCGTCCGCCACAACACCTGGCCATTTTTTTTTTTTTTTTTTGGTTACAGCCATCATTGTTGTTTGGCTGTATTCGAACCTGCCAGCTCAGGAGTACGTGGCTGGCGCCTTAGCCCGTTGAGCCACAGGCGCCGAGCCTTCCTTGTTTTTAATCTTTTGTAAAAAGGCAGAGCCTTTATTCACTTCCTTCTTTTACATATCACTCCTTTCTCCATAAACTAATTGTATCCTTGGTGTCCAGCTAGACTAGGTTTGTGTGTAATTAAGGAACCTCTAACACCTGAGATGTGCCCAGCCATTTCCGTGTTAATCTTTTACTTGTTTTTCAGGCAGATTTGTTTTCCAGAAAACACTGCATGCACCTTCACATTCTTACACATTCTTTATAAGAGAATTATTTCTCTTTCCATTTCTTTTTTGATTGATATGTTAGCTTGCATATGCCTGGTTTGTGACCTCTGTTACCGAATTCACTATTAATAATTGCTTCACTCCTGTAGGCAATTAAGATTTTTAACTGTTCAAAGTATGTTTGCAATTTACTATACATAATTTTTATCCAAATTAGTCATTTATAAAAGCTATATTAATATGAACAGCAAGCAACATTTCTATGAGAAAGGCTTAAAACTGTAAAATACCCAGCAAAATGAAGTCATGTGTTTAGAATGCTCATCAAGAAAAAATATAGTTTCAGTATATTTTAGAAACCATAGCATACAGTTCTCAGGCCATTAGGAAACCCGTCGCCTAAGTTATTCACTAACTAACACCCATGGAAATAATTATTTCTCTAAGATTGTAGCCAAGAACCGATAGCTAGAATGTATTTTGTTACTCAGTCAAAGGAGGTGATATTCTTTTTTCATTTACTAATTCATTCCTTCAGTGCACAGTTATCAATTACTTACTACATGCCAGGTCCTAGGCTTGTTCAAAGACAAACATTTCATAAGATCTTTGCTCTATACTCACGAAGTGTAAAGTCTTTGTGGGCTGACAGAGAGGTGAACATAAGTCTCTATAAAGGCAGGATTTTAGGGGCTATGGTAGAAGAAAGCACAGGGTAATTTGCTCGCATAGGAAGTATAGAAGTGTATTGAATATACAAGGTTCTATGGTACCGTCACTGAAGTTTATTGTAAAGCCACGAGACAAGACCTATAGCCAGTTGTTGAGTGGAAAAGTACAGATATGGAAGTTAACCTGTAAAGAAGAAAAAAGAGGAATGGCAAGGTTACTGTTTAATGAATACAGAATATCAGTTTGGGAGGATAAAAATGTTGTAGAGATGAACAAAGATAACAGCTGCACAATTACATGAACGCTCTTACTGACTCCAAACTGTACTTTTAAAAGAAGTTAAAAATGAATATAATAATAAAATGACACTTTTTTTCCAAAAAGGAAAGAGGATACATATACTCATTCTGCAATGGCATAAGCCCTTTCTTACCAAATTTAACACTTCTTAAAAGCTAAGGATTGGAAAAGCCAGGCAAAAACCTAAATAGCTGCAAGTTACAGATTCATTTTATAAGAGTAATATAATGAATTATTCTCACAACATTTTAAACTCTGAAAATACAGAGCAATGTTGTAATTACATCTTTTAAGCTCCTGAATCCTCACAGGCAAAACTATAACTTTTCTATCAGTGAATATTTTAATAGTGTATCAGTAAGATCCTCAGGAGATGAAAAGTTTCTTTAAGCCGAAGCAACTGAGGGGGACGTGTGGCAGCACAGAAAACAAAGCCTCAAAAGAAGTCCTCAGAAGCAAACACTTTTATCTTCCCCTCCCTATTATCTCTCTATCTCTTTCTCCCCTGAGGCTAGCCACAGAAACTAGAATCCCTCTTCACTGGGGCAAGATCATAGAAACCAGAATGCTTCATTTCAAAAGCTAGCTATAAAACTTAAAAATATTCTGTGTGTGTAAAAAATGGCCAGAAAGAAATTATCCAGCTTACCTTGTCTGACCGCAGATCATAAGACTCATATTCCAGAGAAGACCCGACCCTGTAACCAGAAGGGAAAAGAAAATGTACCCTTCCGAGAGGCCAAGAAGATCTGGACAGGCCTTTCTGGATTTTCTTTCAGTTGCATTAGCCTGCAGAGGTGTGAACCTTTTTTTTCTTTTTTCTTTCTGCTGAATATTGGAAGAATAAGAGTTTTCTTGAGCCACATGTTAAATGCACAAACACTAACAAAACCTGATTAGTTAAAAAAAAAAAAAAGAAAGGTTCGTGCATAATTTTTGTGATATCTGACACCTCAGATAAACAAGATATTCTCAAAAATCAGCATGTGACCTGTGGGCCAAGATTGGACACTCCTTAGATCATACCCTTTTGTCCAATCAATCATATTTTCCCACTGCTGTCTGTACTTTATCAAACCTAAGCATAGACACACTTTCTCCTATAGTTTAGGGTCTTCATTCTGAAGGCTCCTCTGTTTACACATTAAATAAATTTGTATGCTTTTTGTCCAATTAATCTGCTTTCTGTGAGATGA
Organism: Arctocebus calabarensis; assembly: GCA_963573935.1. Lineage (NCBI taxonomy): Eukaryota > Metazoa > Chordata > Mammalia > Primates > Lorisidae > Arctocebus > Arctocebus calabarensis. The sequence continues at coordinate 2,571 of CAUYON010086430.1, read as the reverse complement.
TTTTTCAGTGAACCTTCTGAGGGCCAAAAGGAAATCCCCACTCAACCCTGTAGATACATAGAACACAGGATTCTGCCTATTTTTAAACTTGTAAAATTCAGTGCTCGTAGTTTCAATCTAAACATCATAAAATATAAATTTAGATACTATGAGGAGTATAGGTAGACAAAGATGTGAAATAACCACATTGAAACCACTATAGCTGTTGCCAATCACCACCGCTTACATTTTGACTATTTTTTACTTTTAAGAAGTTTTAATACTGAAAATTCCACAGCCATCTCAGTATTTTCTTTGAAATGAAAGTCATTAGCAGTTGAAAAAAAAGTCATTGTAACTTAGTTTCATCATTTAACTTGATCAATTTTTATTTTCACTTAGTTTTAACCCTTTGGTAGGTCTTAGACACTTATTTTAAAGGCATGTAACCTACATTACAATAAAATAGTAAAAATTCAACAAAAAAATATATTTTCTATTAAATAACGAAGATCATGGTCATTTTGTTTTTGGAACTCATTGGATCTAAGAAATGCATTCAATTTCTAGTTGACTGCGATTTCTTAGTAATCATGCATATTTGGAAAAATCCAATGTTAGGGTTGGAGGAGAGTATGTACCCAAGAAAAAAGAAACTTGAAAAAGGAGACCCTTCCTCACAGTTGGAGTTCAGACCTCCTTGTTGTAAAGGGATGGCAGCCCACTCTGTAGTTGCCAGGGCCAGAGCTGGTGCATTGTCACTAGGAAATCAGAAAACAGACATCGGAAAAATAGGCAAGCAACAGCCAGAGCACAGGGACCCGCACAAAACGAGGGTCCCAGGTAAATGATCAACATGCCCACAGGGCTGCAAGTTTACTGCATTGGGGCCTTGTATTCCAGGTGTGTGACTGGGACAAAGCACAAGCCAATGCACTCACAAGGGCGGCATTGCTGACCAAGAGTGCTGCAGCCAGAAACAGCTGACCGTGCAACCCTCCCCTGCACTGACCCTCCAGTGCCTTCTCTTAAGAAAGGTCAATATCATGATCACTGTAAAGAACAAATACTTGCAATAATTCTGTCCATTCTTACATAACAAGTATTAAAGGGTGATTTTTTTTTTAAACTAAAAGACAATACACTGGTTTCTGGAACAGTTTTTCTTTATATAATTATTGATCTATTTGTCAGATCTCAAAAATTTTTCCAAAAGTTTAAGGCCTTGGGTCCAGGCTTAAAAATAACTGTTATTTAAAAAGGCAGTGGCTCTGTACATCTCAAAAAAACAGTGTAATATTGATAGAGACTTCGTAACTGCTATAGCCCTTGTTAATTTTTTTTTTTTTTTTGCTTTTGCTTTTACACATTGTAGTTCAAAAGAAAACAATATGAAACAAAACTCAAGTGGCAACCGTTGAAGCTGGATCTCTTCCATTTCGGTTGATTTTCCTTTTATTCCTTTATTCATGAGGAGTCAATAGACATTTCTTGAGTGGCTCTGATGGGCCTGGTATTATGGACAAAATAATAGAGACAATAAATACAACTTCTGCTCCCAAATAATTCATTGTTGTGGTAAAACATTCCTCCTGGAAGAAGAATCCTATCTGTCTGTTGCTTGGCTATTGTACCTTTGCTCTCAGGTCAGGGTTTTATTTGGAGACAAATGTTTCAAAAAGCTAAAGTTTTCAACTTGAGAAGATAGGCAGAAGATAACCATGGAGAATGATAATTATGAAAAAGAGAGAGGCAGTCCAGCAAATTACTCTATTCAAAAATGGGCAAAGGACTTGAATAGTTATCTCTCCAAGGAAGATATGTAAATGGCCAATAAGCACCTGAAAAAGATGATCAAAATCACTGGTCTTTAGGAAAATGTAAATCAGAAGTATAATGGGATAACCATCTCACACACATTAGGATGGCTATTTTAAAATGTAATAAGTAATAAGGCAAGGGAAAATCAGAACGTTTGTCCACTGTTGATGGGTTCAGCTACTGTGGAAAACAATATGATAATTCCTTAAACTATTAAAGGTAGAATTACCATATGCCCCAGCCACGCCACTTTTGGATACAAACTCAAAAGAATTGAAAGCAGGTTGGGCGGTGCCTGCGGCTCAGTGGGTAGGGTGCCAGCCCCATATCTGAAGGTGGCAGGTTTGAACTTGGCCCTGACCAAACTCAACAACAACAAAAATAGCCAGGCATTGTGGCGGGCACCTTTAGTCCCAGCTACTTGGGAGGTCGAGGTAAGAGAATCGCCTAAGCCCAGGAGTTGGAGGTTGCTGTGAGCTGTGATGCCACTGCACTCTACAAAGGGCAACAAAGTGAAAACCCTGTCTCAAAAAAAAAAATAAAGAATAAATAAATAAATAAATAAATTGTGGTACATATATACCATGGAATATTACACAGCCTTAAAGAAAGATGGAGACTTTACCTCTCTCATATTTACATGGATGGAGCTAGAACATATTCTTCTTAGCAAAGTATCTCAAGAATGGAAGAAAAAGTATCCAATGTACACATCCCTACTATGAAACTAATTTATAGCATTCATATGAAGGCTATAACCCAATTATAGCA